>BGPR01006736.1:0-27869 GCA_013235015.1 Araneus ventricosus | reverse complement strand
GGCCACAGCATCCCCGACAGGGGGACCCTGCCCCCCCGGTCTCCCCTCTGGCGCCACCCCTGCCACAGACCCTTGCTACATGCGACAAAACTTGTTATTTATCTATTCTGTAGCCATTATACTACTCTGTGTAAATATTGTATTAAAGAGATTGATAATTAAATTACATATTAATACGAAATTCTTGTTTTATGATTTTATTCCGACGTTTTCACGAAAAATCTACGGCGCGGAAACTGAACTACGCCTTTCTTATGTTTTATTTAGAGTAGCTTTTGATGGCATCATCTGTTGACAGTTTATAGAAGTACATTTTGCGCATGCGCTGTAAAACAGTATTTACTACATATGCTTATATTCCCCTTAATATTCAAATTTTTGAATTCAAATTTTAATACAATGTTTCTTTTACGTATTGTCAAGTGTTCTGTAAGTTTCGTACAATTTGAAATTAAACTCTGCATGTTATAATAAAAAAACATGCGGAGTTTGAAATTTTCAATTTAATACCGATTTTTACTTATATTCTGATAAATATTTTTATTGTCTCACTTTGGGTCCTAGTAATACTCCTCAACCTCTTTAAAATGAAACCAGAATCAACCTCCTTGCTAAACGCGTTTCACGCTACACTTATTTATAACCTTACATAAAGGTAATGCATAACAATCACGCGCATGCACCTACACTGGTACGATGACGTCACAGGCAAAAGAAATACTATGCGACAAACTCTTACAGATATGATCTATCCGTTGTGAGGTCAACTATTCTTTTCGCATTATTAGTCTCGTAGTTATCAGCGATTCAAATCTGACGGTATTTTGTCACACAAGCAAGTTCGACCGACTATCACTGTAACGAGCGGAAAGACGTTCTCACGTCAAACCAGCGGGAGTGTTCTCCCCTAAACGTTCTCGTATACTTCCCCCAAAAGGTGCCGTTTCTCCTTCCCCTAAAAAAAATTCGAACCTACTGTTATCCAGAATCCAATGACTATCAGAAGGTTTTTCATTATAGTGATTGAAAAATATCTAGGTAAAGAATTCAAAGAGATGCGTACCGATTAAAACGCATCTATCGCACACTGCTAGGTTTCACTCTTGCCGTCTCAAGGACAAACTGACGTAATTCGCTCCTTTCGGGAGCACAGACGATTGCTTCTGTACGCATGCGCGTGGAGATAGCGGATTGGTTTCAATGGTAAATTATAGAGACCGACAGACAGTCAACCCTTTGACGGATTTGGCCCAAAATTTGATACGGACCTACATTCATGGCGATAAAACTGTGTACCAAATTTTATCCATCTAGCTATTCAAGTTTTTGAGTTATAGTGTTCGCATGACTTCAGACATACAAACTTCCCGTTGACGGATTTTATCCAAAATTTGACAGAAACCTACAAATTATGTTTAAAGACCACATACCAAATTTCATCCCCGTAGCTCTAATAGTTTTCGAGTTATCGTGTTCACAGACACACAGACAAACATGATTCCAAAATTGTGTTTTTCGGACTCAGGGAGGTCTAAAACGTGGAGATTCGTCAAAATCTCAAATTCGAATTTTTTGACGATTACAATACTTTCTCTTTGTATACTTCGTATATGAGAAAGTAAAAATGTAGGTCGCGTTAGCGGATTTAAACATTGTTCAAAAACCCAGTAGCAGCGAAAATTTTTGCAGCACTGTTCGTTTCTGGGTTGACGATCCGCCACTGTCAGTATATTACTGCAATTACAAAAATTAAGAATTTAATTTCCGGTGAATTGCAGTTATCTAACAGAAATAAATATTCTAACATCTAATGTACTGACCTATAATTTCTGTTTTTAATAAAATTTGTCATTTCCCCTCCCCGTCCGTGGATAAAAAATTCGAACCTATTGTAACCCAGAATGCAATGACTATCAGAAGGTTTTTCATTGTAGAATACAGTGATTGTAAAATATTTAGGTGAAGAATCAAATTCAAAGAGATGCGTATATATTAAAACTTCAGCAATATATATTTTCTATCACACTCTAGCAAGCCCCGCTAATGCGAGGGCGTGCGCGATCGAAAACAAAACAGGAGAAAATGACCTCGTTCGCTGTCGCTGAATAGCTTGCGCATGCGCACAGGTTTTGCTCCCAGTGCGCAAGTAAAAAAATTGAATGTGCAATATGAACGCCTTTTTTTTAACCGATTGAAACGAGATTTGGGCACAGATCTATAATTAATGTTAGCAACCGTCATACCAATTTTTATTTATCTAAGCCAAAGGGTTTAGGAGATATAATTTTTACCAGTAAGCGATTATACAGTCCGACAGACAGTCAGCCCTTCGACGGATTTGGCCCAAAATTTTATACGGACCTACATTTTTGATGAAAGAAATGTGTACCAAATTTTATCCGCTATTTAAGTTTTTGAGTTATAGTGTTCACATGAACGCGGATATACAGACTTCCCGTTGACGGATTTTGTCCAAAATTTGATAGGAACCTACAAATTATATGTAAAGATCACATACTAAATTTCGTCCCCGTAGCTCTAATAGTTTACGAGTTATCGTGTTCACAGACACACAGACAGACATAATTAAAAATTGTGTTTTTCGAACTCAGGAAGGTCTAAAACGTGGAGATTCGTCAAAATCTCGAGTTCGAATTTTTTGACGATTACAATACTTTCTCTTTGTATACTTCGTATACGAGAAAGTGAAGATTAGAAATTAGTTATTCGGTGAATAGTCTAAAAACAATTTCGCAATCATCTTCAAAGTCTGATATTTTTTGGAACATTACAAATTCTTGTCTATTCTAGAGAAACTCTCGAAATATACACCTTGAGGCTCATATGACGGCTGCATTCATAAACCTCTATGTAAAAGAAAGTAGTGGTATTCCTTAGACTTTGAACTCGGAAAAATTTCAAGCAAAGTAAACTTAACTGGGTTCTTTTCTTTAACATAACACAAACGAAAACTTATATTCATATAAGTAAAATAAAATAATATTAATATTATAATAAAATAATATTAATATTAATATTATTTCACAAAATAAATGCAACATCAGGGTTTTCAATGCCACCAATTGAAAGAGCGAGAAAATTCACTCAAAAAATGTACATAAAGCGTTTTTACTTTCTCGTATACGAAGTATACAAAGAGAAAGTATTGTAATCGTCAAAAAATTCGAACTCGAGATTTTGACGAATCTCCACGTTTTAGACCTCCCTGAGTCCGAAAAACACAATTTTGGAATCATGTTTGTCTGTGTGTCTGTGAACACGATAACTCGAAAACTATTAGAGCTACGGGGATGAAATTTGGTATGTGGTCTTTAAACATAATTTGTAGGTTTCTATCAAATTTTGGACAAAATCCGTCAACGGGAAGTCTGTCTGCTTGTATGCCCACGGTCATGTGAACACTATAACTCAAAAACTTGAATAGATAGATGGATAAAATTTGATACACAGTTTTATCGTCATTAATGTAGGTCCGTATAAAATTTTGGGCCAAATCCGTCAAAGGGTTGGCTGTCTGTCGGTCTGTATAATTTACTTTTGAAAAGAATCCGCATCTCCACGCGCATGCGTACTGGAAGCAATCTTCTGTGCATGCGAAAGCTATGGAGCGAATTACGTCAGTTTGTCCTTGAGTCGTCCAAGAGCGGAAAATCGGTAAGCATCTCTTTGAAATTGATTTTTTACCTAGTTTTTACTTGCGTACTGGAAGTAATTAATCTCTGTGCATGCATTAGCGGAGCTTGCTAGAAAATAAATATTGCTAACTTTTAATGCATACGCATCTCTTTGAATTTGATTCTTCACCTAAATATTTTACAATCGCTATAATCTACAATGAAAAACCTTCTGATAGTCATTGCATTCTAGGTTACAGTAGGTTCGAATTTTTTATCCACGCAGGGGGAGGGGAAATGACAAATTTTTGAGATGTATACGAGAAAGTTTAGGTGAGGCCACTCCCTCTGGTTAAAAACCATAAATTAAATGAGCAAAATATTTTTGAAAATCTCAATATTTTGTCAATAACTGGAATGTTACGCCGGTCATTCGCGAGCATTCAGCGACACGCAAATCCGACCAGTCCAAGCTAAGATCGAAATGAACATGGAAACCGATCAGTTTTGGCGAAGTGGAGAAGCGGACGGTTTGATATCCAATCCTTTTCAATTTCCATCATTCCACGCCATTTGGAACGGGAGCTGGCCAGTCGGTGAATGCGGGTGGGGAGGGAGAGGCTTGGGATGCGTAGAGGGGTACTTTAGCAAGGCGTTCACCGAGGGAGTTGGAGTAAAACAGGCATGGCATGGCCGTCAGTGTCCCTACTAAATGGATGAGCTAAAAAATGGAATGGTGTGGAGTGCTGCAACACCATTTGCGTGGCGTGGAGTGATCGTGAATGACCAGCCTTAGCTAGAGCGTGGGTAAGTGAGAAGTGCGTATACTCGGCATGATGAGTAAACATCTAAATAAAAATAATAGTTTTACAAAAATCAACTAGTTTCGAAGAAAAATACTTCAAACTAAAAGCTTCCTACATTTGTAATAAAAGAAATAAAATAAATATTTTGACTGTTAGAATGCGAAACATGTTTTTATTATATGAAATTTTCGATTGAACTCGGCATACCGCCTGTCATTTTTATAAATTCATTAAAATTAATCTAAGATTATAATAAAATTTTCGAAGTGGTATTTTATAAGCTGTACAGATTAAAATGTTACAAAAAATTGTTTTGTAAAATAGCAATCTTCGGAAGTACGTAATTTTAAATAATTATTTTCTTTTCATAAATTTTTCATATTTGTCTTGGAATATCTTAAATAACTATAATCATAAAATGCTTTTAAAGGCATGAACTTTAAAGCTTAAAATGTTTACATTAAGATGATATTATAATATTTTAGCAAAGATAAAAACTTATATATAATTATATATTTTTCACTCTGCATAAATACAAAATTAACGCTATTGTAAACTTCTATGATGAATTAAATAAGATATTTTTTGCTATTCGAACGCATTCAGTTTCTTACTAGAGGTCCTTAAAGAGTCCTTAAGAGAACACAATAATCTTTTTTTGGCTTCAAAACATAGCATTAATGAAAATTTCATAAATACCACATAAAATCAATTAAGTTGCCCTGGTAATTTGCCTTTAATTACTTAAACAATTTAAAGATTTTTAATTAATGGAAACGTAGGACAACAGTGCACTATTTTTCAAACACGCATCTTTAATTTTGTACGTATCCATGAAAAGTGTTGCATGTCTGTTTCTCGATCCCTCCCCTTTGTTGCCCATCTTAGACGATTTCGTTTAGGAGTCGCGTTGTGCATAAATATGCCAAGCAACTTATGGCTGAGAAGTTGGTGGACAAAAACGCGTGTTTTTGCAGCAATGCTGAACTTGACACGCATTTCGGCTACTGTGGAGCTTCAAGAAAAATATTGAAAATCGTTGCATTACAATTGCACTATTTTAAAATTAGAAAATATGCACTGAAATTCGACTTCAGCCAACCCAGAAATATAGAGATGAGTTCCCAGCGTGCAATTTTGTTATTTTCTCAAAATATTGAACATGATTGCGAAAAATTATCAAAAAACAGACTTATTCAAGTATTTTCAAAAACTGAATTTTTTTTTTAATTTACAAAATTTGTCTATTATTTTTCTGAAATAACTGATGCTTTCTTTTTAAAGACACTTCATTTGAGAGAGAAACCATGAATCTTGATACAGAATCGGCTGAAAAATAAGGAAAGTACACAGGGCATTTTATACATATTGTGTACTGTGGAAAGGAAACACGTGTGGAAAAGTGAGTTCTCTATAAAGAGATAAAACATAAATGAAGTTTTAAATTAACCCTGTTTAGTATGTAATCGAATTATTAATTAGTTCATTATAATTTGTGATTTCATAAATTCAATAGTCAGAAAACAGCAACTCTATTAACAATGTTTTACTTATTCTGGAACTTTTGATAGCATTAGAGATGAAGATTTTTTTTCCTACTTATTTAATAAGAAAGGTAATAATGATATTTCTACATGTCATCCACATTTTTGATCGAATATGGGATAAAATACTTTCCGTTTCTGAATAGTCTTCCTGGTACTTTATATAAAATATCATTTCAAAACATTTCTGAAATTATAGCCCATTTATCATTGAAAGAACATACTTCTCATTATAAAAGAATGAACATCCTTCGACACAGCTGAATGTAACGGCATTGAATTTTATAAAATACAATGTCAGAATGGCAGGTCAGAAAGTAGAGAATTCTCTTCTTAGATAAAAATAATATTTTCCAGTGTTGGAAATTTCCATAGGAAATTGTAGATCTAGAGAGTTAGAAAAGCATTGAGACTTCGTGGGAGACAGACTGGACTTTTATAAATAGCAAATATATCTATATATATATATGTGTGTGTCTCCATTTTTTCTTTAGTTCTTAGTTAAATATTTCTCTTAGCCAGACAAACCATCATTCATAGAAGGAAAGAAAGCATAAAACTAAACTACCACTAGATACAAAGTATGAAATACAATATATATGAACAGCTTCATCTTAAAACATTTTAAAATTTACTTTTAAAAAAATTAAATATTCAACGAATACATTACACATTACGTGAATTTATGTATCTGACCAGAGCGATGGAGAAATCGCATATGCAGAAACTATCTGAAAAAAGATGAAATCAGTTTCAACCTTTCACAACAAGAGTTTTTAATAAAATTTAACCATGAAAAAAGCTCCCAACAAGATATAATATTTCATTGTTGGTCCACATCTTATTTTACTTCCGGCTTCGAAGCACGTATAGCCCTTGACAACGTTAAACCCCATCATCATATACTAGGACGTTGAAGCACAGGCACACTGCCGTAATTCAGCCGCATCTAAAAATGTCCCCATGTCTGCGATTTTTGAAACGTCTTCGTTATCTTAGAAAATACAAATTTCAAGCTAGGGTTCTGGAGAACGTTAACGAGACCGAACGATATGTGTCATTCTTCCTGTTTTTAAATCCACGCGTAGGAGGGGTTGTTGCCGAAGCGTGGGCGATGATGGGCATACACACTTCTCACGAGATTCAAGTTACAAACACGAGACGCTCGGCTCAGTAATGCGTTGAAGATAGTCGTTTAACACCTATGAACAATTTCTCAAGTTAAAACTTTCACTCTGGAGAATGGGAATAAGTGCGCCGAGACAATTAGATTACTGTTCAGGCATGAAGTAAGGGATGGCGCTCGCTTTGTACTGTAGGCGAGAGATAAGTTGTCAAGACAGTAGAGTCACGCAGTAGGAAAGAGTAATTCGATTTGACTGAAGCACTGTAGAAGTGTCTTCGTACTAAGCAGGTGATAGGTGTAATGAATTGTTTAGTGTTTCGGTGTTTGAAAGAGGAAGAAAAATTACTTCATAATCGTGAACGAACATCAGCATCAGACTTGTTCAGAATATAAAGCCCCAACAACGTTTTTATAGCATTCGTGATTTTTCCGCCCTTTTTTCCAGTTTCTTTCATAGCAGCATCATATTTTTGAGTTTTTTCGCACCTTTAGAAAAGGAAATGTTTATAATGGAATGACTAAAAAGGGAAAAAAAATTCAATTTTTGAAGTGAAGCCAGGTTAATAACAGCAACACTGCATTCGCGTAATTGAAATTCCTTTTTCCAGTCTTCCTCAATTCACTTATGGATTAGAACTAGAAGAAAAAGAGTAATGCCGTTACAGAAAAAGATGGAGAAAGCTATTGGAATTTATCTCCGGTGATACGTTCAGATTGGTTCACGTAAAGAATCTGATGAAATAAAGCGGTCTATGTTCACATTAATATGACAGATTAAAATAAAAAGTTAATTTATAGCCCTTTTTATAATCGAAGGCGTAACAGGTGTTCAATATTAACTCTTCTACTGCCCGCACAACAATCACATACACGAATATGATTTTGCACTTCATACGTTGTAGAGATTTTTTAAAAATATTAATGCGAATTGAAAATTAGATTGTGGCTATCTTCTTAGCTAAGATAGGTTTTTCTTTTTGTGGGGGGGGGGATGGAGGAATTATTATAAAAGTGTTTCTAAATAACATTAAATCCTATACAACATCAAATGAATATTTTGAACAAATTACATACTTAAATACCCCAGTGTGACTTCAGACTAGAAAGGCAATCAATCGCTGAATTTGTATATTCTGAGCTTTAAAATATATAATATTAAGTTATCCATATAGTAAAAACATTTTTTTCTGCTTTCAAATAAAAGTACAATAAAGGGCAAATAATGTTAATTATATTTTCTTTTCCCTATACAAGAAATAAGTTAAAAATTTTGTTTAGTACTTTGAAAGTTTGTATTTAGCATAACATTTGGCAAGCAAGATAGTAATGATAATAAATAATTAAATAAAAAGTAAAACATCTGCTATAAATCCAATTTCATATACAAAAAATGAAACGAGAAATGTTTGCAGAATAGCTTTTAACACTGTTCTGAGCTTAGATAGCTCTCTGATGCTTAGACACGGTCACAAAAAGGATGTTTACGAAAGCATTAACATACGACAAAAATAATAAAATACAAATAATAAAGAGCCTCACTGCCTTGTAAGGTATTCAACCACCTGAACTTCGATTTAACCGATGCAAGCGATATTTTAATGCCCCTTTCCTTAAAAGGAACACATTTATTTCTTGCATCACAACAATACTCCCCTGAAGTCATGAAAACGTGAGGAAGCATAGAATTCTGCCTTATTTAATTCGAAGCTGTTTTCTTTCTCCGTTCAGAAGACGAATGTTTTGAAGTTCTCAGGTCGGTGTTCGACCTCAGGTGGTTCCTTTTAACATACAATGGTGGCTTGTTTTATGTGAGAACGAGAATTTCTTTCTGTTTGAAACCACTTATTACTCTCATTTCTAGCTTTTAAATGTTTGTAATTACTACTTTTTACTTTGATAATTAAAAATAATTTGATGCTTTAAAATGAATGGCGCTTTTGAATGAATAACAATTAAGGTGAAAGAGAATAAAGAGAGTCCAAAATGAAAATTAACTTTTGGAATTGCGTTTTGTTTAAATTATTCAGTTAATTTTAAGTAAAATCTGACTTTCAAACATCTATTGCGTAAATGCTAATTGATATATATTAACAATTCATCGCAAAAAGAGTTGAATGATTTTAATCAGATATGATAGCACTTGTTTATTTAAACCCTTCGCATACAATGACGTGTGTGACTTGTGTATCGAATTGCAGAATTTTTGATATTTAAGTCTGTAATTAACACTTTTTGCAGCCATTGACTCACGCCAGGGATTCGGACTTTCTATCTAATTAGATGATCCCTTCTCTGCCATCTCTTAACTATAGCAGATTGGACATCTAATTAGATCAGAGGTTCCCAACCTGGGGTACGCGAAATCAAAGTTGATAATGGCGAAAACAAGAAAACGTAAGGGATTTAAAAAGTTACAGAATTTTGTTTCTCCAAGTGAATACTTGCTATTTAATAACTATACAACTTGAATAGTTGATTATAACGAAGTGTGATTTTTAGTTATTCTTATAAGTTATACTGGTTTCATTTGATTTGGTATTGAATTTATACTATTGCAAAAATGGAATAAAATGTAAAATCAAAAATAAGTTCTGCAAATGTTAATAATTCGAGTCATTTCACTTTTAAGCTAACCTTAAAATGATTGATAAAAACTTATTTGCATAGATGGATTGTTTGGGGGGGGGGGGGGGGGATATAATAGTCGAGAGTACGGGAAAACAAAAAGAATAATCAAGGGGTAGACGAGAGAAAAAAGTTTGGAAACCCCTGAATTAGATAGTTGGTGTGAATCACAGACGTGGATCATCGGCAGTCAAAGTGCTAAGTCAAAGAAACAATTAATTGAAAAAATATAAATAACTTGGACATGTCTAAGTATTCCTGGTGTCCTTTTAGTTCTTATATGGATAGAAATAAGAATTAATGTCTCAAATAGAATATATCATCTAAGACTTAGATAAATCCGTTGCCCAAGGGGATAATGTATAAATACCATGGACTATTCTCTAAATCCAGTTTAATACTTTGGCATTAGAAAATTCTTTTAAATACTTTTTAAATGTAAAAGTGAAAAACAACGTTGCAATTACTGTTCATTGTTTAATTTTGAACTTTTATCATCGCTTTCACTACTGTGCTAAAGCCGTAAAACTGATAGAATGAATTTAAACTAAGCTTGTGTTTGTTTATTTTTCCAGTAATAGATTCAGTTAGATATATTTATTAAATTAATTGATTTTGTTCTAAGAACTTGTGAACAAAGTAAGTTCGTAGAGGGATGTATGACTGTCGGTTAAATTTTTTCAATATCCACTTTTTATTGCAGAAACTAAACAAAATTTTTATTATAATAATTTCAAATATATAAAAGCATTAAAACGAAAGACATCACATATTGGCGAATGTGATATGAAGAATCTTGCTGTTTTTCAATGCTTGTCAAGTGTTTCGAATATTCATGTTCACTAAGTTATTAATTATGAGAAATTACCTTATACGATGAAAAATACAAATTAAAAGCATCTTCTAGATACATTAATGTAATACATAAAAAAATAGTGAGGACAAAGTAATAATTACGAATGAAATATGAATTCATCAGGATTATTTTGTATGCTGTTCACACTTCTTAACTGTCGAAAGATTTGTTGGATACTTTTCTGAAATAAAATACTATAAGAAACCGAGTCCTATATCAATACGCGTAGAGCTTTGCTGATATACAAATAAATGGGGAAATGCAAAGCTTTGAAGAGCCATGATATTTAATTTTAATGACTAAAATCGGAATTCTATTTCCTAAAATGTACCCTATTTCCCTGAAAATAAGATTATGGTAATATGTATGCTTTCATAAGATGCTTAATTTTTGCATGTATAAAAATCAGCATTTATTTGCGTACAATAATTACAATTATTCATATACAGATATTTATGTCTGCTAACCTTCTTAAATATTAAAACCACTTTTTTTATTTATATTTAATTACAAATGAATATCAATGTTTTGCCATTCAGTTTACCCATAGTGTGTTGCAACGGACTTATTAACGTGCCGTTGGCTGACGATTTTGACCGGGGTTTATTTTGGCATAAGACTAATATGACAAATTTCCTGAAAAATTAAACTTGAGTTTATTTTTTTGTAGGTCTTATTTTTGAAGAAGCAAAGATAAATATTTACAAATAAAATCCATGAATAGCTAGTCTTATTTATTTAATTTTTGCAGTAATTCAAAAAAAAAAGTAATGAAATTTTACTTTTACGCGATGTGTCCTGCTTTAAACTGATTCCGTAATCTCCATGATTATAAGATAAAAAATTTTCATAATCAGTAATAAAAATGTGTACAACTGCCGCTTTATATTTTTAATAAAAAAATGTAAAACCTTTTACTTCTCTTATCGTAAAAGTGAGTTAATTGACATGCAAGTTTACATATAACGTTTGTACAAGAATCTTGTTATTCGAGGATACAAAATTATGCGAGGCTCCTAAGGATAGAAGGTCAAAGTTTCAAATTGAATACTCGACTGAAATGCCCACATATCCCCTGGTTTAATTGGAACGCTCTCGATTTCGAACTACTTGTCAAATATATTGGCTGTTCAGAATTTAAATTAACACGACTTAACCTTTTTAAACCATTTTTGAAAGTTTACATAATAACGTTTGCACAGGCAGACTTTTTTTTAAGAATTTGAGTGTCACGGTTTAACTTTTTTTTACCATTTTTTACTTATCAATAAATGGCACATATTAAAAAAGATTATTCAGAGTTCATTAATTTAAAAAAAATCATCCAGAGTTAATTAATTTAAAAGAAAATTCACCAAGGTTAATTAATTAAAATGTAGGCTACTGCGCAAAAGGTATGATTTATACTTCTTTATTTCTCTCTTTAATTTTTAATTTTTTAAAAATATTAACTATGTAACTTCTTTTTATTTATTAATTTTATTTCCTTTTTGTTTTTGTTTTGTCAAATACCCTCTACCCCCCAGCTAACGCACCTTCATATTCAGAAAATCTGATCACTTAATCATGAAAGATAACTATCTGCGTTCAGTTTAAATCTTAAACCTACGGAACCAGAAAATCCTCACCTTGGTTTGATGAGAGCTATGGAGAATAGGGTTTAAGCTGATCCGTATTCATCTACATATGATGATGATTTAAAATTTCCTTTAGTCTTTTTCCAAAGCACTTTCTAAAGGAACACAAATCCAAAAAAAATGAAAATCGCGAAGTCATATGCAGATGTGAAAATGCTGCAAAACAGTATGAATTCAGATATGATGCAATAGCTTTCAACTTCCCGGAAAAGAATTTGAATATTTATGCAAATGAAAATGAGGTTGAAAATTAAAAGCCTGAAAAAATTGTAGCACTAACAATGGAAATTGTTTATTTCTAAAATTCACACAGAACTTCTATTCATGCATACATTAAAACCTACACTTGTCCTTAACGCGGAGGAGAGGAACAAATGCTTGATTTATTTATTAATTTTGTCGATAGACATATAAAGTAGGTTCCACCTAAGCAACAATCGAGCAGACATATGTCAGTGTGTTAAACACAAATTTCGATAGCCTTTTAAGGAGCAGCGAAAAAGCACTATCGGTTTTGCATTCATTACAAATTATTAGCTGTGTTATTCAGAATTATACATTTGAGGTGGTGATTATCCGTTGTCTCTAACTTAGTTTAGAAAATCGATTATCTTTTCGTAATGATAAAGGATGGCATGTAATATAGTGAAAACTTTTTAGCACATCGCTCGTTAATACGTTGCTTTGACTTGGTCCTTAATCGCTTCTATTCATTTCAAAGTCAACAAAATTTTATAGGATCATAGGTATTCGACAGTGCGTCGCCTACTCCAAATTTCCATCTCATTGATCTTTGGTTCTTGAGTTCAAATAAAATGGTAACAGTCTTTTTTTTTTTTGCCGCAAAACAGAATAAGCCAAAGGGGAGGTTCCTTATATCTGGCGACTCTGTCATCTGGGTCCTGTATATATTAGTTAACAGTCGTATAAGTAAGTTGACTCTCGCCAACCCGATGGTACAATAATGGTGGTGCGGTTCTTTGGGCCCATCTCCGAAAACAAGTCGCACCCCGGTAAAACGGGGGATTGTTGCATGAGCCGCTCGTAATGGGGGCTCAGTGCTTGACTGCTGTCGTGGCGGCCGGTCTTTCATGTGTTTCCCGGATGTCTAGGCAGGGAGGGGCGATGTTCCTTGTGGCTAATATATGAGAGACTCCCACCGGGAGGCGTATATGCAGACTGTACTCGAGCAGAACACCATTGTAACTTTGGAAGGCTCTGATTGGACAAGCGAATTTGACGTAACTATGCTTTGCTTTGTTTGTTTACCTCTGACCACGCCCTGACTGAATCTTTCAACTAGCGATAGCGTAATGTTCTTTGTGTCATATGCCATGGATATTCAGAATTCCAATCTTCTCCCTTCTTTTGTAAACGAAGTTGTTAAAATCGTTGAAGATGAAACGTTCGAAGCAACCTTAAAAGTGTTTCCGATGTGTATTCATAGATAGAAGAATATGGAAGACCCTAGGACACGAAATGGAATCTTCGATCTTCTAGACCATCTGGAACAAGGCTTGTGTGCTGGTAAGTAGCAATAAATATTTCAAATCATTATTGTTTAGATGATGTATGTTGTAATCCTATATCAGGCATTATTTCAATACTCATATTTATCATGGTTTAAGTTAACTATTAAAATATGAATGTTAATGTTTCAGATCTGAATGAAGCAAATCTAACGACATTAAATCAAGAAGAAGAAAGATTCCCTCTTTCGAAAGCAAATTCAAGCGATATCTTGGAGAAAAAATTATTTAGTATTTAGAGTTTTAAGAACCATAAACAAGATACGCGTGTCTCAATGTTGATGGCAATGTGCAGAAGAGTGAAGTCAGATTCACTTGTCCAATCAGAGCCCTCTAAAGTTACAATGGTGCTCTGCTCAAGTACAGAATGCCTATATGCCACCGGGAGGGCGAGAGGATCACCATGAGTAGGTGGATGAGAAGTCGCTGGATAAGCAAGTGGGTTCTCGTTTCTCTAGTGGGTTTAGTAATGGTTTAGTATCGAGTTACCTTCATTCCGATGACGAGACATACCTTCTGGGGGAGGAATCGGGCCGCGGTCGTGACGAATATCATTCAAATCACCCCGGATGTCAAGGCAGGGTGAGGGTAGCTCATTTGTGTTTACATATGGGTAAGGGAAGGTTACGGCATGAAACATACAGATTTTTTTCTATCATCTATGAGAAGTTACTGTATCTTATAAATATGAAAGTTCTATGGGTTTGTGTGCATCTATCATGTTGTCCTCTTCTGTCTATTGCAATAAACTGGTCTAAAATTTAGCAATATATCCAATAGTGAGGGTTGCATTTTGCAGTTAAACTTTACGTGAAAAAATTCAAGAAAAAAGAATGGAAGGTTCAGGGTTAGAGTGGACCAAGTTCAAGTTTTTTTTTCCATTTTGCACTAACACTGCCATGGTAATATACAAGTGTTATATTTTCTGTGTAATAAGGATTCAAGCCCATGGTTCAATTTGTATCCACCAGGCAGCAAGAACGAATAGAAGTTCATTGTTATTTTAAATGCAGCTGATCAACTTCGAAGTCTGTTTTCTCAGAAATGGATCTCATGGACTCGGGAAACTTTAACTCAGAACTCTTCATACATTGAAGCCATTGGAAAATCAGCAATGTTAAGTAACCTTTCATTATATCAAACATTTTTAAAGGTGCGACTACTACGATTTAATGCTTGTCAAAGACATTCGAAAATGGAATCAATTCATGCTTTGATACACCTTACATCGTGCCATTTCAATTTCGGAATAAATTGCACATCTAGCAAAATGAAGGTTAAGTAAAAATACTGCATAAGCAGTGATGTGGGGTGGGTAAATACCCAGTGGGTAGGTAAATATTTTTTGGGTATATACCCGGGTATTTACCCAAAGCCTGGGTAAATACCCAAAAACTGGGTATTTTGCGAAAAAAATAAAATTCGAATGCTGATTCACAATGAAACATACAGAGTTATATAAATACCTCCTAAAAATGTATTTGCAAAAAAAAGTATTTGTGAATGGTCATTTAAAATTAAACTTAAAATTTATAAATACCCTTACACTGAATATTTTGCGAAAAAAAATTGCATTTGTGAATGGTGATTCAAAATAAAACATATAAAATTTAAAAATACCTCCGAACTGGATATTTTACAAAAAAAATATGCATTTCCAGATGTTAATTCAAAATGAAACATAAAAATTATAAATACCCCAAAACTGGGTAATTTTTTTAAAAAGTATTTGTGAATGATGCTTCAAAATGAAATAAAAAAATAATATGTACTCCTAAACTGGGTATTTTGTATTAAAAAAAGAGTAGCTTTGAATAAATTATATAAACAAAAAACAACTGCTATCAGGATTCAGAAGGACGTATTCTAAAACTTAAATGGGATCAGGCGATAATTTAGTTTTTACGGTTTGAAATTTTGACACTTACAATAGAATAATTATTTTTAACGCCGTTTATGTTATACTAGCCACCATCGGCGACCAGCTTGTTCGCCGGGAATATAATTTTAACTAACTTTCTTATGCATAGTTTGATATTCACGGTTCCCATAACAAAATTTTGAACATCAAATTGCGATAGAGATTTACCCCGCATTCTTAACGTAGCCTTACACTTGTTCTGTTCCTTGTCTACACGAAAGTCCCTAATGGAGTCAAGTAACTATTCGTGTCAAGTTACATCTAATTGTACATAATCGACGCGAATTTTAATTTAACAAATTTATTTCAACATCGAAATACCGCGGCACTTTTTACGTCCAGCAGCATGTCGATTGGCTTAAAACAAACCAATAAAATGAATTTAAATGTAGCAACCATAATCTTTCAGTTTACTGGATTATTTCTTTATATACTTACTATCTTGATTCTTTATATACTTATCAAATATAAAAAGAAAAGAAAATCCAATAGAATATTATATTAGCCTTCAACGATGGAAGAGAAGCACGCAATTGAATATTTGTTTAAACAATGAAAACGGTTTGAATTTCATTGTAACAATGAATAACAAAAATATTTTTAAAAATTTATTAAAATTAGAGAAAAAATCAAATGAAAACTTAATTGTTATCATTGAAAAGACAAGATTTTAAATTTTCAGATGGTGTCAAATTAATTTTTGTGCTGTACTATTTTCGGAAGTTATTAAAGAAAAACTCCAAAATTTCGTTTAATTTTTAATTAAAATTTTTTAAAAAAACAACGGTTACGAGGTGCACATTCCCACCCTCCAAAGTATGTTTGTGCCAAATTTCGTTGCTCTAGGCCTAGCGGTCTGTCCTGTAGAGCGCCAAAACACACATATTCTCCTTTATTATTAGTAGAGACAGACAGTACCAGTGAATCTTGTGATCCATAATTTACTCACATTACCATGCAGGAAATCTAACATTCTTGTTTTGATTTACTGAATAGTTAGTAATTTACTTCGCGTATATTAATATTACTGTAAATTTTACGTTAAAAAGTAAAAAAAATGGGAATGTTACCTTCTTTGAGCTTTTAATGTTAAGGATGGTAAAAGTATCCAAGTGTAAGAGCTGTAATGTTGAGTACAAACAATGTAAGCAAAATGGAGAAACAGAAAAAAAAAAAATGTTTCAAAAGTCTTGGTGGATTAAGAAGGTTCTGAAAGGGATAAAATAGCTAATGAATTTTCTTTTATTCAGATTCCAACCATGACACTTGCATCAAATTTAGAGTTTTAAGATCATTTAAGTATTGATCTTCATGTGATTGATGTTCATGTTCAGTGTATATGTCTACTATACCGTCAAATAATACAACAGATTCAGTAACAAAAAAATTCGCATTTCTTGTTCCTGAAATCTTGTTTCAAAAATAACTTACCTTTGTTGAAAGTGATATAAGTGAATATTACTTTCAGAATAATTAACTTTTAAAAACTGTAGAACTGAAACATCTGCTAACTTATCAGCAATGCCTGATACTTTGACTAATTAATCCAAAAAGAATTATAAACAATTGTATTTTTCATTTTAGTTTCTATTATCAGCTCTTTATCATTTCAAAACCAAACTCAACATCTTCTTTTTTTAAATTTAGTTGAGTTTTAAAAAGGAATGATATTTAAGCCACGTATTTTATGTAAGATCCATGATATAGTATTGCGTTTTTGTTTTTTCTGATTCATTTTTTTAGTTTTTATAGAATTTAAAAGGTTCATATATTACGAGTTTTCTTTTTTTATCTTATGCTATGCTCAATATATATTCTATATATATTTATAATATATAGACATCATATTTCATAGCAGTGCCTGTGTTTTACATGAATAGGGGTAATTCAAAAATAAATACCCAGGTAAATACCCATTTTGGGTATTTACCCGGGTATATACCCAGGGTATTTACCCTTAAAAATAAATACCTGGGTATTTTACATCACTGTGCATAAGAGAACATACGGTTATATGCCAAATGACATGAGGAGTGACGTTTACCACATAAATATGGCGTCACGTGAACTGCCTCCATTGCAAATCATATCAAAAACACTTCAGTCTTGGTTTTTTTTTACTTTCTCGCATAGGAAGTGTAAATCGTTAAAAAAAATCGACCTCGAGATTTTGATGAGAACTTTTGGAATTGTATCTCTTGAACTCTGAACGCGATAACTCAAAAACGGATAGAACTGGACGGATGAAATTTGTTAAGTGGTTTAAATCCCAAACTATAGATTCCTATCAAAATTGAAGATGATATTTGTCAAAGGGAAGTCTTCCGGTCTATCCGTCTGTTGGCATGTAAGCACGATAACTCAAAAACATAAGAGTTTAGATAGATGAAATTTGGCGTAGGTTTTTATAACTAGAAATGTAAATCTGCGTCAAATTTTGGATCCAGTTGTTCAAAAGGAAGAGATCAATAATGTATTTTCTATCTGATGAAATGTAACACTAACGTGCCATTCTATATAATAGTCTTCCTTAAACATCGATACTATCGAAACCAAGTCGATAGTATTGGGTTTTCGGAACTATAGTCTGAAACAATCGATAGTTTTATCCCGGACAAAGCTATCGATAGTTTTAAGTCGATAGTTTTGGATAGACTGGAACTATCGATAGTTTCAAAACTATCGACTGAAAAAATCGACTGGAAATATCGATAGTTTCTAAACTAACCGACTGGAAGAACACCTATCGATAGTATCGCCGGGGAGAAAACTATCGATAGTTTGGTAAAACTATCGATTGCACTATCGTTAGTTGAACTATCGATGTTTAAGAAACACTACTATATAAGTATATGACAAAGTCGAGGGGAGAACACTCCCGCTCCTAACAACAACGTTTGAATTTCATTCAAATATTTTGGAAAAATGGTTTTTGGCATACTTCAAGAAGTAGAAAAAGAATCTAATATAAAGTTTTACGTCAAGGTTCATTTAATACCTCCAGCCGTCAAAATTTTCGTCCTCATTATCAATCCCCATTTGTGGTAATAATCCGAAAAAAATTCTACCTAATCAAATGTGATTTTTAAAATATACAAAAATCCATATCAGTCCTTCTAATTCCATTTGCAATCAGTTTCAGTTTTATTTAAATTTTCTGAAAACACAACTTCTGAGTAAACATCTATCAATAAAATGTATTAAAAATCATTTTCTTATAGAATGATAATTCTATTGAAAATATGTATGGAAATGGTACAGAAAACTTAACATAAATTGTCCTAAATATAAATTTCATATTCATCGCTCAGATAAGAGACAAATCATATTCGCCCGGTTATCTTTAGTATGTCTGGAAAGCCAGAGCACAAAGTATCAACTTAGGACTGATAAACTCAGGCCACTGATAACACTATTGAAAGAAAGGCAATAAATCGTTAAATAAACACAGAAAAAAAATGAGGGCATTGATGTTACGAGTTTTAAAAAAAAAAGTTCTCCAAGGCAATATACATCTAAAAGTCTAAGATCTTTTTTCCTTTTGTAGAATTTTTATGATTGTCTAGAAAATTAGAATTGAATCTGTGAAGAATTCTATTCCAACAAAATTAATAAATACTGCATTGTCGATATCCCTAGAAATATAACCAAAGAGATTCATTGCGAATCTTAAATTAATTAAATAAGAATAAGTTAGCAGCTAGTATATAATAATAAAATGAAGTCTCATAACACACATTATTTTAGAAGTTCGATAAGCTATTTAAAAGAATAACATATGTCAAGAAGAAAAAAAAGTCTGCCGAAATTAAATAAACATCAAAATGGAATCATTCTATCAAAAATTAAAATATAATTGACTTATTAATGACTACTCACAATTCTACTTACTTTGATACACCATAATTTTCTTTGATTTATTTCTCCTTAGTAATTTTTCTATTCAAGTATAGTCGTTAAAGTAATTTTTTTTGTGTGTGTCTATAATAATATCCTCAACGTACATGTTCAAATTATGATATTAACTTTAAAAAAAATTCAGTCGTAAAGAGAGTCTGAGTTATATTTTTATATAATTCTAGCTCTTAATAGCATCAAACAATTTAGAAATTTATTGAAGTAATAATTTAACTGCAAACGATTTCATTAAATACTTTATTATTAAATTAATTTTGTATCAGCTAATTAGTCACTGAAAACAATTCTTATAAAATATTAGGTGTGTGAATTATTGCAAACGATTTTAAATATTTTTACACTTTGAAAGTTACTGAAAACGATTCATTTATTTGCATATATCATCCAAATTAATTCGTTTCTTGCAATCAATTTATTCATTCATTTGTTTCATGAAAGTTTATGAAGCTATGAATGGCATTATTAAAAGTTCTGGAATACTGTTTTTGAGTTGAGTGTTGAGTTACTGTTCGAGAAATTTGGGGAAATTGTGATGGTAGTTAAGTCATGCGAAACATTAGGAAACATAACTATTTTATTACGCTTGTATATAAAATATTTGAAAAAAAAATTGAGTAGTGGTAGGAACCAACTAATAACCGGAACCTTAAGGAAACCTGAAGTTAATGCAACACGCTGATACTCTGTTTTGTTTCATTTGAGAATAATTTAAAACATATGCCGAATCTAATTTTTCAGGTAAGTATTCTGGATTTATTTCAATAAAAATTATAATACATATTAAATTTTGAAGTTGCTATGCAAATTGATCGACAAAAGATAGTTAAAGTGCTGTTTCTTAGGTCAATAAGTCTTTCAATTCCGATATAATAGAATTATCAGGTACTTCGATAAAAAGTATTAAAAATCTTATTTGGTAATACAATTTACATTATTTATGATCTTGAGTATTAACATAATAACCGTGTATTTCTCCTTACAAAAAGTTATTCTTGAACTCATCACAACAATTATTTTTTAATAAATAATATGGTAGTTACAATATTTTAACTGTAAATGGAAGTTTTAATATAGAAACTTGTACAAAGAAATATCCATATAAATGATCATTTTCTGAATTCGTAAATTTAAGAAGCCCTCTGAAGGTTCAAACTTTTGTTGCATAAAATGGGGAAGAAAAATTAGGTAGAAAAAATGGCCCTAAAAAGAGTAAATGAGTCCACCCATGTTCTTAGAAAAGGAGGGAGATTAAAGTCCCGACCTTGCTCTAAGGCAGTACATTTTTATACCAACTTTTTCATGACAGAGCCTTCTTTTACTCCGCGTGATCTACATTATCTCATGTTACTTAATAAGGTTCCTATGAATGGCCTTCACGGTTCAAAGGAAAAGGGAGAAAGTTACGACAGAGAGATAGTTGAACTTGGGAGCCTGTCTTCGCTCTCTGGACTACATCTCATATAAGAAATAGACTAATTTTACTGTAACTGATCTATTAACAAAATCATATATTTTTAGCAGGTGGATCACAATAATTAGATTTTATCCTAAAAAATTCAGTAATTTTTTACTAAAATTTGAAAAAAGGATTTTACTTACTTGAATACTTCAAAAAAAAAATAAAATAAATTAATTAATTAATTAAAAACGCCTTTCATTCCTATATGTATTTTTCTAATCAAAAGTTTACAAATATGAAAACTTTCAGTAAATAAACGAAATCCATAGCACAAATGCAGATTCATTTTAAAAGGTTCTATATAGAAAATGTCATTTTTTTTCCTTTGTTTTCATACGTTTTATTGTGATTTTCAATAATTTTTTAAGACTCTACATTAATTCTCTCACATCGTTCTATTTAAACCTTAACCAGAGAATTTAATTAACCTCCAAATTAGATGACATAACCTGCTTGGAATATTTATTTCTATTTAAAACCATATAAGAATGTAAACGCAACTAAGACACTGACACAAGATAATGAGCGTGTCCAAGTGATTTTTGTCTTCCAAATTAATTGTTACTTTGACTAAATTATAAATTTAAATACCAAAATTCTGTAATTCTAAGTACAAGTCAGATTCGTCATTGTATAAGAAGAGGTAAAATACCATTAACAGTAACTATAATAATTTCAAAAGCAACAAAATATGGAAAATATTGTATACGGTCTGCTATTATTAAATAGTTCTGTAGGAAGGATCCTTTCAAATTAAAAGTAAAAATCTTACTTAAATTCTCCCCAAAATAAACTAAAATGTCAATATTAAAATCCCTTTATATGTCGAATTCCCCCTCTTCCAGCTAAACCATTTGCCACTATAAAGAGTTGAAATATTTGGTATTATAAGACAATATAATGCGTTGTTATTGTGGGGAAATGTCTTCCTGAAATGCTTGCTAATAGAATTGGTCTATATTTAGTTTGCAAATGGTCAAGTATAATCACGTAATAAATCTCAAAAACAATGTTCATTTTTTAAAGCTACGTTTATTTTGTAAATATTTAAAAGTGCATTTTAAAAGTTATTTTAGGTTAAAAAAAATCAAACTCAAGAAAATTCTTCATTTCTAATAGCAGCATTCCAACTATCCAATTTATTAGTTCGTCCATTCGTGTGATGTAACAATCCTCAAGATAGAAAAACAAAATCATAATCGGAGAGACTCAAAAAATAAATTGAGGAGGATATCATAAAACGAGGAAAAAAAAAAAAAATAAAAGCATTATCTTATCTGAAAGCGAGTTCTGAAGAAAGATTCGTTTATTTAAAAATCCGCAGATTAGGATTCTTAACAACTATACATTTTTAAACGTTGTAACATTTGTGAGATATACAGAATAAAAAGAATATCTGTTTCAAGATTTACGCAAAAAGCTTCGAGGCATTCGAGTTGCTTGTTTAATTTCTGATTACTTTATTTTGGTATTTTTTCAAATGTTGTGTTTTGTATCTTGCAACCGTTATTTATTCATTAATTGCAATTGCATACAAGAAGAAAATATACACACGAGAAATTTCGTATTGAAGACAAAGTTCTTATATGATTTAGCAATGTTTTGCATAAATGGAATGAATTAAGAATACTGAAAATATTAAAATTTTTATTTTTCTATAAAAAAATTATGCATGTAAAAAAATGATGTATGAATAGGATTGAAAGTATCTACGCAATTGCTTTATTTAATATCTTTACTCTACCTACCTGTTAAACGTGATAGCATATACTAAAAAAATCGTTCTCAACTATTAATAAGATATTAAATAAACTCGAACGCTACATAAAAATAATCTCAGCTTTCATGTTAACTTGAGCACTTTTCCCGACGACCTTACGGCTCTAGAAAAATTTAAGTTCATTAGTGTGTATGGTTAGTTTTAAAAAATTTTCACTTGATCTTTTCTTGACTTATATTGCACTTGATCAAATCATTTTCGTACCAAGGAACGGACAAGGGGAATATATGCCTCGGGTATAAAGTTTGGAGCTAGAAGCGCCGCGAAAACAAAATATTTATGCTATTGTTTCATGTTTTTGAAGCCAAATATAATCAGAGATCGATAAAAAGTTGTATCCTCACATTCCTTTTATCCTCTTTATGTTGCTGGTTTAGAATGCTACTTATTCACGAGTAACGAGAAAAACCAGCGGGACTGGTCTCCCCTAAACTTTCTCGTATACTCCTAACACAGGTAGAGGAAAAAATAAGCTAAAAGTCAAAACAACGAACAAGAACCCCTAACGCAGTGGAGGAAAAAAATAAGCGAAACGTCATACCACGATTTCAGAAGGTCTTTCAACGTGGAAGTGGAATTAGAAGCTGGGGTGCTTACCAATAGGGCTGGGTGTAAGATAAAGGAAACTAAATTTGTAATTTGAACACCTTTTTTATAACCGATTGGTGCAAAAATTGAACACAAATCTACCATTAAGGTAAGAAGGCCACATACCAAATTTCATTTATCAAAGAAACTTTTTAAAGAAGTTATTGCGTTCAAAAGTATGCGATTATACAGACAGACAGACAGTCAACCCTTGGACGGATTTGGCCCAAAATTTGATATGGTCCTACATTTCTGCTGATAAAACTGTGTACCAAATTTTATTCGTCTAGCTATTCAAGTTTTTGAGTTATAGTGTTCACATGAACGCGGACAGACGGACAGATAGACTTCCCGTAGACGGATTTTCTCCAAAATTTGATAGAAACCTACAAATTATGTTTCAAGATCATATACCAAATTTCATCCCCGTAGATCTAATAGTTTTCGAGTTATCGTGTTCACAAACACACAGACAGACATAATTCCAAATTTGTGTTTTTCGGACTAAAACGTGGAGATTCGTCAAAATCTCGAGTTCGAATTTTTTAACGATTACAATACTTCGTATACGAGAAAGTAAGTTATATAATGGCATTTAAATGGGCAAAGAGAAAAATAAGCGATTAATGTTGGAGCAACTGTATTACAAGTCGTTGTGAAGTATAAAATACTGTAAAATGCATTTTTCGCTTCCTTTTCTATTGCTTTTCCTATTTTCTCTTTTGCCGTTGCATGATTTCAATAATAGCCACAGAGGAGTCTGTGTTTCATGCCAATACAGTAATGTTTAGCGCCACATTTGGCGACGGCTTTAGGTTCGTGCAAAATATTTTCCAGAGAACACACAAATGTCAGCATTGCTAGACTAAGAAATTTCTGTAGCTTTAAATATTACAGCGATGAGGTTTGAAATGGCAGCATATCAATTGATAAAATATAGCAATTCTGGCAAGTTCACACTTCATTGTAAGTCGCATAATTTCGGTTTTCATTTACCTCTAAATTCGATCTTTATACGAATATTAATAAGCCAATACTATTAATATTATTGGATTTAAACCAATGTTAAAATAGCAGACTTCAAACTTATAAATTTTATAAAATATTTATTCAAACTTACTCAAAAATAATTTATAAATTTTGTTCCAATTAAAGGGAAAGGATTGCCCCACGGCAATCAAAATGGTATAATTAAAAATATTATTTTCTAAATTTTAAAATGGTGTAAAAACCATTTTAGTGCGATAAAATGTTCTGAAGTTATAGCCGAAAAGAGATAAAAATCTAGGTTATTTCCTAAATTTAAAATCCATTTAAAATTAAAAAAAAAAAAAAAACAGGATATCCTCTAAAGATATCCGAGTCGAATCGATTAGTTCCAACTGTAGTTAGGTGTCCTGTAGAGCACCAGTAAGCAAACACACATACATTTATTTTATTATTATTAGAAATGTAATTAATCCAACGAAAATGTTTTTTTTTATCTGAAGCAAACGTTCATATTAAATAAATAATTATCTTCCGATATTTTTAGATCAATTGTGAAATCCATTATTAAAAATAATAAATTTCTAATAACACATTAATTACTAACGATAAACTCTTAATATATATGTTTGTTCACATGAAATTTAGACTTATTGGTTATACTTTTAAATAGTAATAGAAGGAAAAGCAGACATTTCTAAGTACTAACTCGCCAACTCAGCTTATCGATCATTCACTCCAGTCTAGAGAGAGAAACAAGAGGGAATCCCGAACGTTTCTTTTTCCGAACATATCAAGTATCTAATATAGAAACACAAATCGTCTCGCATCAGATTATCATTACTACTAACAACATCTGGAAAAAAATGTTTTGATTTAATAATAAAAATAAATTGCATCCACTTACCGCTGAATCCACAAAATAACAGTTTGAAATAATCAAAGCAGCAATGAAAACGTACACAGCACATTTTTCTGTAGTCTTCATGGTTACCTAATCAATCAACCACAATAAAGCGATACCAATCCTCTTCCCCAGGTAAAGCATTCAGGCATGCTAACTTGTTTACTTTTTCACTCGGTCAGCCGGCTAGCATTGCAATCGTTTCCCATTCATTCATCCACCAGACACAACAGTGGCGGATGGGAAACAGTATCCAAATACCACTCGTCGGTTAGTTCTCTCGGTTGTTCTAAAAAAATTTTAAGAGACTAATATTTGGCTCTTCACAATTATCCTTTTCGCCGGTCTTGTTTATTATGGGACCGACCGAGACAGCTCCGGCGTAACCGGTAAGAAGGGTCTGGTGTTCTTCAATAGCAGGGGAGAGGAACACGATCAACTTCAGTCACGCCGGAGTCAGTCGAAATGAGTCGGGAGGTGGAGTTTAAGGGGAGAATGAGTGACAGCTGCGTCTGCCAATGGCGGTCAGGAGCAGACGCGTGAGGAAAGTTTTGTTTACATTCTCCACGTTTTAGGAGATGAAGACGGGAGCAAGGAAATTGCATTTTCTTGTTGCCCCTAGATTTTTAAAAATTACAATTTGTGAAGTTACAAGTGCCACTTAAGAAATTTGCAATTCATTTAATAATTTTTAAATTTCAGATAAAATGTTAAAATTTCATATGGCACTTATTTTTAAATTATAAGACAACTGTAATGAAAAATCTAACAAAATATAATAAATAGTAAAGCATCTATAAAGAGAAAAAATACTAGAATAATAAATGTTAAAAGTAATCTATTTGTTATGATGGATGTATTATGAGTTTTTAACAAAATCAAGACACATATCGCAATAATTTGTTCTCCAGTGTCTGTTAAATAGCCTATTTTTACTATCGTCTTAAAAGAATTTCTTTAACGGAACATAAATTATTATGAAAATTAAACTTTTTAAAATTTCTTAAATAAAAAAAATATTAGAAGTTTTTTAAGAATCTTTATATCATCATTACCAAGGCTGCTTTATCTCTCAAATTTCGCCTTTTTCGTTTTCGAATAAATATCCTAATTTTTAAATGCTTAAAAATTGAAGAAAAAAAATTATCCTGAATAATAGTCTGAATCATTCCGCTTTCAAAGAGGAAGGGGACATATTAACTTCCTCATGGACAGACTCTTTAAGGGGGGGAAAAAGGATTTCAAAATTATTGTCTTTAATTTTTATTCATTTTATATAGGCAGCAATTCAGTGAGCCAGAAAAAAAGTGAACTAATTTTTTTCTGAAATTGCTATTTCATTCGACAGATCTCAATTCTTTTAATTTAAAATAATTTTAATTTGCAAAAAAGCTAAGTATACACATATATGCCAGTATCCTTGACATAATTGTTATTAATTAATTAAATCCAAAAAAGTATTGGCTTTCTTCTCAGCCTTTGGCGGATCAAACACCCCTGAAGCTCCGCCTCCCCATCTGTCAGTCAAATGACGCAAACAAGTCCTCGCCTACCCGGGTGGGAACGTACGAAGTGCAGAGAGCACCGAAGTGAGTGTCCTGACTCCGTATTCAGGAGATCAATCGGGCTGTAGAGGAGATCGCTCCTGAAAAAGGGAAAGAGCCCGCGATTTCTTTTTTCGGTTTCGATTAGATTAGGTAGGATAGGGATCGCCGATATCCGCGACTGTGTATCCAGCGGTCGGCGAAATCGGAGAGACCAGCCTCACTGATGGTGCTAGCTAAGCTAACAAGGTAGGTATGTGCAGGGAGTTGAGCCGGACACATTCCGGCTGGTGTACCGGTGAGAAAAGAAAGCACAAGGATGTAAAAAGAACTGTGATTTTTCAATCTCTAGAAAGGTGGAGGTAAGTTGACGGTTTTTCAACCCCATGTCCTTTTTACTTGACTGTATGTTAATTCGCTCCTCGGTTTTTTTTTTTTTTTTTTTTAGTATTCAAGTCGTCCTTTTAAACTCTATGAATACAGAATAATCTAACAGTATTTTTTAATAAAAAGAAGAAGAAAAAGCCCTAAAATAAATATACATGATTTCGATATTGATGTTATGGCTGTTGCACAAAAATACTGTTTTTTTTTTTTTAAGTGAATATATAAATATTTTTTTACTAGTGATAGTATTTTGAGGAATACTTTTCAACGCTATTATTTTCTAATATTATTAATTTAATTAATTGAAAATTATGTTAAAAACTCAATATCTAAAAAAATAACTGTTTTATTTAAATTTGCAAACTTTATGATCAAATAAATGTTTGTGCGTTTTTATTTAATATGAATTTTAAAAAATTAAAATATCAAAATCTTATTTAATAATGTTTATTTTAATAAATAACTTTTAGACTAGTATTGAGAAATTGCTTATATATTTTGTTATTATTGTCTTTAGGTTTCTACTGTTGTGCGTGACACTCACACAAATTGTAAAATGTATAGATGCCGTAAGTGACTTTTTTTAAACTTTTTAAATTTAAGCATGATGATAAATGTACCAT
>BGPR01006735.1:0-77355 GCA_013235015.1 Araneus ventricosus | reverse complement strand
CCCCCCCCCCCCCCCCCCCCCCGGGAGTCAAAAATATTGAAAAAAAGTGTGACATCATTTATGGACAGAACCTAATGCCCGCTAGCAACACCTTGACAAATTGAATTATTTTATTACACAGAATTATTTTTTGACTAGGCCGGACACTCTAGAGTCTTGAGTATTTCTAAAATCACGAACGTAAAATTGTTTTTAAGGACTCCGATTCTATGCATATTTCAGAATTTTAGACAATTCTACAATTCTGAAATACGCATACGATCTTACTAATCATTTTTGATAATATTTTGGTAATGCTACAAAAAAATTAAACCCTTTTCTATTCATATTGAACTTGTATAGTAATACAAGTTCAAACATGTGAAACAAAACATGTATAGTAATACATGTTTTGTTATACAATTATAATTATTTCCTACAAATACGAAAATGATTCGTTATCTAACAATAAAATTTCAGAGCGCTTCTGTCTTATATTTTAAGCAGGGGGCGCGGTGGTCTAGTGGTAAGGTCACTGCTGCGGGTTCGAAGGGCTTCAGGCACGAAACCCGATTGTACTGAAGATCAGCCGCGCACGTGGGCCCGCTGCACGCCAAATCCTACGCAGGGCCCAAACACCCTTCCGACGGTGTGGCGCGGAAGTTTGGAGAGGGGAATGCCTGAACAGGCTTGGTCCTCGTCATATGACTGCGGTTTAAAATTACGGTCCATCCAAATATAGCCCTCGAGTTGCTTCAAAAACGGAACGTTTATATAAATAAACTAAATTTATCTTCTGAGCTTCTAAAAACACTTGTTGCTTACTGCAAAGTTGTTAAATTCTTATATCTTAAGCTTCTTTTAAATAAAAAAAGAACACATTTCACTTAATTCCATGCATTCTGGACAATGTGAGCATTTTAATGCATTATTGTCTAAAGAAATAATGTATTAAAATGCGCAGTCGCAGATTAGAGTCGCAGTTGTATAACCCATATTGTTCCTTTTTGCATTCTGTGAAACAATACATTATTTGCACAGTTTTTCTGAAATATGAGGAAATGATTGCAAGTAAGAATCCATCAGTTATACATAGCTGTAATTTTATCCAAAAATCTGTGACATCGAGATCTTTGGAAGATAAATATCATTCCTTTGTTCCAGCCTGAAGTGACAGAAAACATTTTGACTAGATATCTTGGGCCTTCATTTAATTGAATCTATGCAGTAATTCCGACGCATTTGGAAAGCTCTTTAATTCAGTTTATTAATCCGTTAACTTAATGCAATAAGAATGCTTAAATTATCGCAAGTCCTGCTGCATCAGTTGGTCGTTTACTACGCAAATTCATTCAGATTGGAAATGAGCATTTTGCTTTCATTTAAGGTAAATGGAAGTAGTTAAATGGTTGGAATGATCTGTAAACGTTGTGGATGCTAATAGGGAATCAACTAGCGAGGAATTTCGCTAGAAAGGAATATTGAAACTCAATGTTAGAATGTTCGACATAATTTCTCTAGAGAATTATATGAATGAGAAGACATTTTATACTTTCAGAAATGTTATTCCTTTACTTAAAACAATATGAAAGAACAGCTAAATAATACTAAATAAATAAATCGAACATCAAATTATTATTACATAAAATGACCAAAGTATAGATTTTTATTTTATTGAATCATTTCGTTAAACTGAATCCTTCTACTCATAATATCAAAATTCCAAAGATGTACCTTTAATATTTCAGAAGCTATTAGAATTTTATTTATAATGGAAATTGAAATATATTCGAAAACAGCATATTTAAATCGCTTTTTTTTCATATTATGTTTTTCTCTACTTTCATATTTTAAAAATTCTATGGTTCCAAATCAAATTTAAGTTAAGGATTTAAATTTTTTGTATTGTTTATCATATATATAAAATAAAATTGAGCATGCAATAAGCATTTAGTTTTTAAGTTTTTAATTACAAATAATGAGATATTGCTAGATTTCCTCATTTCTACTTCTTCTTCTTGATTACGGGACACCTCGCCCCTGGTCCCGGAGACGAGTCCATTGTCAGGATAGTGCTGAGGGCCCGTGAGATGTTCTCGTACTTTATTTTCTTTATATATATATATACATATATACACTTTCTCGTACATCGATGCGTCCATCCGGAGGGTCACCAAAATGTGCAAGACACTTTAGATAACGTGATTTCATGCTGCCGCAGACTTGGTCGACTCTAAATTCTAACAGAAATTGACAAGCATAAAAAAAGAGAGAGAAAAAACAGGACTAAACCTGTGGAACGAGGTTATTAACGTCCTGATAAACAGAATGAAGGAGACCTAAATTTTCCTCTCTATTTAAAATTGTGGACAGATTGTTTTTATCATAAATTAGTTTTTTTGCATACTTTTCTGTGAATGGGCAATTCACTACGTAGTGTAAAGTATCTCTCACGGCGCCACAAGGGCATTTGATGTTCAGGCTCCTCCCAAATCGTACAAAGTACGCTGGGAATCTACCGTGTCCACTCAAAAATTGTACAATAAAATGACTAAATTTTTTCGTATGAATTGATACCGCCGGTATTAGTTTTTCTGTATGTCTGCCATTTTTTGTTGTAGACGAAGCCGAACGCTCTTGCCAAATCTGTATTTGCACATTCGAAATTGCATTTTTTAATTGTTTAAAGGATTTATTTGGAATTTTTTCAATGTTAGGTCTCGTTGTAGCTTTTTTCGCATAACTATCAGCTGTTTCATTCCCCTGAATTCCAGTGTGAGCTGGAATCCAGTGGAGTGTAATGTGGAGTGTAAACGACATCTTAAAAATGAGCAAAGAAAAATTTCTTTGCTCATTTTTAAGATGTCGTTTTGAATTGCAAGAATTTCTTGTTTACTTGTTTTAAAAGTGTTGAGTGCTTCAAGCACCGAAAGAGAATCTGTGTATAAGTTGATTTTATTCCATGGTCCAATGGTGGAAATGAATTCTAGGGCCATTTGTATTCCTGTGACCTCCGCCTGGTACACTGTGGCAAAATCTGACATCCTAATTGTTCTATTGAAAATCTCTGCGTTATAATAGAATACAACTATAGCTGCACCAACCTGATCGTTAATCTTTGATCCGTCTGTATAGATCTCAATCTCTTCTCCGGAAGGTTTGAGTTTATCGTAAGTAATTGAAATATTATCCGCTGGATGGATATTATGTGTATCTAGTCTGGTTTCGTAATCTTCCCATTTAAAAATTTTTGATCCACACTTTATTTCGTTATTTATTGTCGTGAGTAAGAATTTGCCAAAAACTCCCTTTGCCTTAATGTGTAGCGGTACAATTACCGCAATAACTTGTAAAGCTTCCGTAGAAATTGTACGGTATGCTTTCGTAATTTTTATAAGTGGTCTACGTTGTAGACTATTTAGGGAATTCCTGATCTTTTTTATTTATAATCTATTGTCCCATGCTCCTACTCCAAAAAAAGGCAAGGCTCTATAGCTCCATAATATATTTTTCTGAAAAGACCCGAACGCTTAGAATATAATTCATTAGCTACTGTTGATAGTTTGTAGGTTAATGAATCCGTTTTGTCTCTGAGTGCTTTAAAATGTTTTGTGAAAGTGAGACAGCAGTCCCAAGTCACGCCGAGGTATTTTATGTTATTTACGACTTGTATTGTATGATTATTAATTGAAATAATGGGAGGGTTTCTGAGATTAAGTCTTCCCCCAAAAGTAATAGGCATTTGAAATGTTATTTGTATATTAAAGGAAAGCTTATGCTCTGCACCCCCAGGTAAATAATTTTTCGAGAATTGCATTTCCCTTTGTTTCGATTTCCTCTTTATCCTTGCCTCTAATTAAAACAATTATGTCGTCGGCATAGGCTTGGATGTGACTTCCCTGTGGTAGGGGTAAATAAAGAGCAGTGCCCATAACAAGGTTCCAAAAGAGAGGCCCGCTACTCTCCTCATTTCTACAATACATACATAGCAATTCAATTTTTATAACGAACTGAATATTAAATGTGTCTGAAATGCAAGCACAGTTTTTTTGTAATATATTTATTTCAGTAAATCCACAAACGAAATTTAAAAGAAAATATACACATTTGAACACGCAGAAGGTTGGAAAAGTTTTAAAAACTTGAAATTTTTAAAAAAAATTAAAATTCAGCTAAAGAATCAGTACAATATCTTCTTTTCCTTTCAAAGTTTGGAATTTGCTTTAATTTCAAGTTGCAATGCAAGCTCTAAACTTTTCCAATAATACATAAATAGGAAAATTGCGAAGGCAATGTGTCCCTTTAAGAAAAAGGTTTTTTATGTTAAGCAAATGGACATTTCTCAGAACGCATAGAAAAAAAACCTTCGTAAAAGTTTTATGTAACTGCTTGGTACTGATATATGCAAAGGCTGAAACATGCTGAGCAAACTTTAGTGAAGTATCTAAATCGTACCTAGAGTAGCAGAGAACTCGCCAGGTGAACAAACTAGAAAAGAAATCGAAATTAGTTGCGTGAACTTTTATACATCAATGAATGGTTCCTGTAACGAGATCCTGACCATTTCAAGCTTAACCTTTTTGTGTGTTACATAGTTGAACTCCGTTTTCTGATTTTTTTATTAGTCTACTACACTAAAAGCATTATGGGACATAAAAGGAAGAGCATCAAGAGCTTTGTTTGAAATAAAAAACAAACAAGATATATGTAAAACATTAATTCCATGTAAATAAACGTTGTAAAACTGCATTTTATTTTTTGGTTCGTCAGTATGAGTTAATCGAAACTGCTACATGAATTTTTTCTTTCTATATAGTTTCTTAGTGTGTTCTTGTATAATCTGTCAATTGATATTGAATAGTCAATTTCGTTTCAATCAAACGTTATATTCTTATTTCTTAAAGAAATGATGAAACAAAAACTAATAAGTGAATCTTACTGATTTAAAATTTATTAAAATTCTGAACTCTACTTGTTCTAGCACTATAGAAAAATAGCAAAATAATTAAATTCCATTTTTGAATACGCTTTTTTTTACTTTAAATTGATATGAAAATAATCCTCCACAAATAACTAGTTGAAATATCGCCATGGAAGAATAACTACATATATAATATGTCTTACAAAGAAATGCATCTTTCATAGTTAGAATTTCGAATCAGCCTCGCTACGAATTCTGTAATTTTCACATTCTTGAAACTTTTACATGTCCCCCCAAAATAAGAAATTCAATGGGGTTAGATCAGGTGAGTATGAGAGAACAATAGGATGAACTTTCTTCTGAACCATGTATTCACCATCCACAGAAAAAGATAGATGCTCCATCTTATTTTAAAAAATCGCTCTTCTTCACGAATTCATAGCATAACGCACTCCTGTAATAATTTCAGTCAATTTATGTGTCACAGTATTTTCAGGAAAGAAAGGTTCATTTTATCTAAGTACTGACCATTTTATAAATGTCCGCCGTTTTAAAAAGTGGATAATCACTTCTTCAGTAACTGCAACTCTGACGATTAATTAGGCCAAAACATTGTATTTACTCATATTAATCATGAAGAGAAATCTACCAATATTCTACAGTTTTATTTATTAATTTGAATACTGATGCATGCTATTAATTGTTTATGCTATACTTATTAGAATTATGCACACCTTTTACGGAGCACATTCTATTTCTGTCACAGACATAATTATCAATCGTGCCCCCAGATGGCACCACGCAATCGCATTGGAAACACCGAACTTTGCAGAAAAGCGAACTTAGCAGTTAAATAGAGCTGTAGCTGCATAAGATGAACATTTATAATTGTATTTAATATTACGTGAAATTGTATAGTTCAAAATAAGATTTTTTCGAATATTTTCTTTTTCGTTCATGGATGACTTCTGTAAAATATTGAACTTTATTTTGAATTCTAGTTAGATAATAAGACTGAGTAAAAAGATTTACTAATTTAAACTTTGAATTTAAAATACGTTGATTTTCTTATTAAATTAGCATTTTTCAATGTAATTTTTAAACTTATTTGATGCGAATTCAGAATTTTTCGATCAGCATCAAAACATTGTTTTTTCTCTAGGCTATACAAATTCTCCAATAGAAAAGAATAAAATCACAATGCCATTGTATCCGTTTACGAAGAATAAATTGTTTGAGGTAAGAGATATATAGATATAAAACATTTGAGCCTACTTTTACGAACTATTTCTAGAGAATTTCTTAATATAGGAACATTCTATGGAAATCATGTATAATGAAATAGTGTTTACAAAATCTTTTACTATATAAAAATTAAAGCTGGCTATTAACCATATTAAAATGCATTTCTTTTGATTTATTTATAACTTTTGCTTTATTTCCTTCTTACTGAATAATTCTGTGGTCGTGCAAAATTTTTAAAACAAAAATAGGGTTACTAGTAAAAAAAGATTAAGAAACCTTGTTTCAAACATAAAATAACGAAAAAAGATAGGTAGAAAGTAATTCGATGCTTAACATGGGAAATATTGGGTTGTTTGTATGGAATTATGTATTGAAGAATGTTGTCTATCTTTAGTTTGAATTGTAGCATCAAAAGTAATTAAAAAGTATGAAGAATACTCATGTTTCTTGAAAAGAATAATCTTTTATTTCAGTCGATTGGAATTGAAAACTTGCTTATCATTAATAAAAATTATGCTTTAAGCATGAATGCAAACTGCTAATAATCAGGATTGGATTTCATTCGAGTATGTATTCTCAAATACCATTCCATTCCACTACGACACACCCCTTACTCCAGAGACGAAAATCTCCGGTTTGCAGTTTGGATTGCTATGCGTACAATCTTTATTAACCCAAGAAAAGAAATTACAAATTAATGACAAAATATAAACAAAAAACCTGTTATATGAGCTACGTTGATGACTTCACAGAAGCGACCTCGCTACAGCTGTTGAGACCGTTCCAACTAGTTATTCTTATCATCATTAAATGATAAGAATATATTGGATTAAAATTGTAATCATGTACAGATTCACCCTCACCATTAGACTTGAGGCCAGTATCTTTTTGATAATGGAAAATGAGTAGTAAGAATTAGAACATTGGAAATAAAAGAAAGAATTACTTTCTATAAATTGAGGGTTTCAAAGTTCATACGAACCGTGCCTATGGGTAAATGTAAGAATATGAGTTTAAGAAAATGCCAGGAATTATACAGAGTTACTGTGCGTATTTGAAAAATTTAGAAATTGATTTCTTGCTAAAGATTTGCACTGTAAAGACACAAAATAAACTCTAGAAAGAATGAATACATGCATTGGGGGAGAAAGAATAAGAGTATGCTAGAATATGTATTAATTATGACTACGCACAAAATGAATTGACGTTAAGGGATGTTGTTAACATCTAGGAACATATGGAATGAAATGCCTAAATTAAATGATAACTCAGAATTTACAAGATGATTCAGGATTTTACCAGTTAATAACTGAAATAGTAGTCTCAATACAAGTTCACATGCTACCAGTTTAAAAATTAATCGTGTTTAGAAAAATCAGTTTTTCATGTTTCTGATAAAAAAAATCAGATGATTCTGAAAAATATAAGTATATCTTGAACAACGGAAAATGTTTCCCAATTCCAAACAAGTCTGTTAAAAATGCAATATTTTAAAATTCAACCCTTCAGTGCAAGAATTTTTTTTCCAAGTAAAGTAGGGTTAATCTATTGAATACATGTAAGGAAAGTAAGGAAATTAGTTAAAAATTAATTTGAGTTCTATCTTTTAATTAAAATTAATTAATTAAAATACTGTTCTCATTTAAAATTTTTATACCTAATATTTTAAAACAAGTTACAAAGAATGAAATGTATTATTTAGTAAATGGAAGATTTTTATAATCTATAATTATGTTATTCATGATTAATTTAACGAAACCAAAAAAATCTAGAGAAGCATTATAATTGATTTCGTAGTGGTTTACCTGAACAAAGATATACAAAAGAGAATAATTCTCAGGAAACATTTTAAGAACAGCAGAATTCTTAAAAAATCCATTCATTTCATATTTTTCTACATTATCAATTTAGGAATTTTTCTACACAATGAACACGTATTAAAACAATGCATGGTTTTAAAATGCCAGAATACTTACATCAGCGTGTATTGTTGAAATCCTCCCGAATGTATTTCTGATTAAAATACTCAGAATTATTTATCTGATATTTTTGTAGAATAAAAATAAGAGTAATAATTATTAATAAAGGAAATAAATTAAATTGCCTTCGTAACCTTATTCTCCTAATTAATTCAGAGGAAAAACTGTTGAACATGTTCTAAACAGAATTGCTTAAAAATGAAAAGAAGCTGCGTCAATTTTGTGAGAAATATTTATTTTTTTCTTTTTTATGTCGTCTCTTTCAAAGAAATATTGAAGATAAAATGTGTATGAATAAACGCATATTACACGAGATCAATTATTTTTATGTTGGGTAAACACTTTTACCAGTTAAAACCATAGTAAACACTTTTATTCTATTTTATATTCTCTGTTTACTCATAAGAGAAAATAAAAATTTCTAATCAGATAAAAATGGGTAATTTTATAAAAATGTATATAATCAGTGAAGTATGATAAGAAAATTTTGCATTAGTTTATTTACAGCTCCCTTCTGTCGAATGGAGAGATTACTAGTTTGCAGTTTCATAGATTTTTAAACCAATCATTTTAAAAGAATTGGTTTAAAAATCTATGAAAATTTATTACGCATACACAGAAATAGTTTAAGCAAATAGGAATTTTAAACACATTTATAATATATTTTGATTTATAATGAATGTTTAGGGATTTTCTTTTTTGTGGTATTCATTGTTGCCCAATTTTTTAAAATATTTTTTCAGTGCCTCCCGCTTTTCGGTTTCTGTTTTTATATCCATATTTTTGATAAAAAAAAGTAATTTTTTATAGACTAAAATAGCATGTTACTTTATTTATTTTTATTGTTTCCTACTTTTATTCTTTAAAATATATCATAAAACATTGTTTTAAATATCATGAATGTTAAATTAAATTTTCTCCCAAATTCGCAACCAAATGGCACCATGCGCATGAAATCAAAATTAATTAAAATTATTTGATTAATTAAAAGCAAATTTATGAAAATAGTGAAATATTATATTGAATTGTTCAGATATTGTGCATTTATACATAAGGTAACATTATTCGAAAATTCTAGCAGATCAGAAACGAGAGACAAATCTATTTCAAGATTCCAACCTTAGAAACATGGAGCAAGAGAAGTCAAATACACACCTTACACAAACTATAAGACTTAAAAAAATGCTTTAGATTATTGATAAATTTATTTATTTTTAATTTATCATCATTTTATTATCATCGAATTTTCATCATCTTTCAATAATCATAATTTTTCGAATCATTTTAAAACAAAAATAAAATAAGTAAACAAAAATGTTGTATTGCAGTCTGTATAAATAATTTAAGGTCATCAAAACAAAATCAATATGATAATGCACAAACCAATCTCTACTACTAATAAAAGAGAATGTGTGTGTATGTCTGTGTGTTGGCGCCCTGTAGGTGATGTCCCCGTTGGACTTAGAGATACGTGATTTAAAACAAAAATACTTTGGAGAGTGGGAATGTGCACCTCGGAGCACTTTTTTGAAATTTTAATTAGAATTTTAATTAATTAAAAATTAAGCGAAAGTTTGGCGTTTTTCCTTCATAACTTTTGAAAATATTATAGGACAAAATATATTTTTACACCATCTAAAAGTGCAAACAATTACCTTTTCAATGATATCAATTAAGTTGCCGTACAATGTTCTGTCGAATTTTAATAAACTTTAAACATATATTTTGGCATAATTTACAACAATACTTCTCATTATCTCAACGCAACTCAAACCGTTTTTTATTGTTTAAACAAATATTTAATTACATATTTCTCTTTCATTTTTGTAATCTGAGATAATATCATAATACATTTTACTTTCATATTTTAATTATCAAAATTTTTGCGAAACCTGCACACCAAGCTATGCGAGATATTATTTTGTTTACATTAAGAAATATATCTATTAAGCTGAATGGTTGCTATGCTTTCATTCTTTTCTCAGCACGTTTCAATCAAGCAAAATGCCGCTGACCATAAAATGTGCTGTGTCATTTTAATGTTGAAATGAAATGCATATTTTATAAGAGGAATAAGAATCGAAGATAGAGCCGACAACATGGAATTAGAGATTACATGACATGGGCAGTTATTTGACAGCATTATAAACATTTATGTAGCCAATGGGCAGAAGAGTTCCAAGGTCACTAATAGAACATGGGTTAAGTATCTACCACAATATGAAGTTTAAAATTACATTGTTAAGAGAAACATGAATATAAAATGATGCAGAATTCAATTGAAATCATATTCCCGGCGAACAAGCTGGTCGCCTAAGGCGGCTAGTATTTACTAATTTTCAATCTGACTATTAGTAATATTGAACTCGAAGACCCAAACTTCCGTGGTAATGATAATTTTTCATTCAGTTCAGGACTGGTATGCCAACTTATCAATTTCTTGTTTAATTTTTTAGTAAACTTGTTGTGAAAAAAATTATTTTTGGGCAATCCCATATTCTTGACATGAGTTTGCGATAGATCTCCAGGTCTGTGACTGAGTTGGCGATAAACGACAATGCAACTGACTTTTAAGAGGCTCGTCATATATAACAACTTTCGTGGCTAAAATTTCTCAAGATTTTTGGCTAGGCACCAACATTCTATGATGTATTTCAGTATCCATTTTCCTTTGCCACGCGTCACTAAATATTGTTCTATGTCAAGACGCCAAATTTGGTTCAAAAATCTTGCCTTATTTCTAAAAACTTAAAACTGCTACTTTTTTCATTTTTTGTATGAAGTTTACCAAAAACTGATAAATTCAACTGGTGACTGTTTCGGTTATCAACAAAAGTAAACCGACTGTTTGTTGAGGTATCCAACTAGGTTGAAATACAGATTTAGAAGGAATGCTCTATAGAAAAGCTTTATAACTAGAAATGATAAGAATGAGTTAAAATTGTAGACACTGAATTTAATTTCGGCATATGAAAGAATAATAATGAAAATAGGTATCTCAATGTTCTCCATTATTTAGAAATCGCATGGTGCCGAATAAAAGAATGGGGAGACTGAAACAAGTTATTCTTTCTCTTGAGAAACAGTTCTTCATTCAATAGAAAAGCAGTTTAAACACATTAAAACGCATTCAACGTGTACTTAATTGTGCATATCAAATTTTCTAACATCTGTCAGGGATTCAAAAAATGTACTCCTAGTTACTTTATTTGATAAACACCTTACTCGATTTGACATTTATTATTTCTTATATTTTTAATAGACGTATGAAAAATTTGATTATTTATTTAATTTCATTCCCAAATTCGATAATAGTTGTAAATCTATTAAAAATGTATTTAAATTAACTTCTTAGAATGACGCGCTTTTCGTTTTATGCTGAATGCTGAAATGAATGGTTTTAAAACATTGGAAAGATCAAATTATGCGGGGAAAATAAAACGGAATTTGTCTCGTTTTGCATACTATGTATTACCATTTACTATAGTGATGAGGTTTATTTGAGATGTGCATACGCTGAACAACCATCTCCGAAAAATAATGAGCTACTATGAAGTCGCAGCATGCATTTTGTGCTCATTTGCATTTCGCAATTAAAACTCTATTTCCTTCTACTTAGCTACTATAACATTAGAAGTGATGGTAAATATCATTGAAAAAATAGCAGTTATAAATTGACTAAATTTTAATGAAAATATTATTTAAAAATTGATTAAATTAATTAATCAAGCATTAATAAAAATTCTTAGTATTATATATAAAAAGCGCATATGCAGCTATTTATAATAAAATACAGATACAAATAATAGATATACTAAACAAAAATTAAAATTAAAAAAGAAAAAAAGTATAGATAAGAAACAGCAGATTTTAACATAAACGATGACAATACATTTTTAAGCGTACTAACGCAACAGCCTCGTTATTTTATTGGAAAAATAGGTAAGATAAAGAAGGTTTGGTTTGGTTTAGTTTAGTTTAGTTATATTAACGTCCCGTTTTGAAGCAACACGAGGGCTATTTTGGGACGGACCTCGTAATTTTGAACCTCGATCAGATGGCGAGGGCGACACCTGAGCTGGCACCCCCCTCTCCAAACTTCCACGCCACACCAACGGGAGGACGTTTGACCACTACGTATGATTTAGCGTGTAACAGGCCCCATACACGGCGGATCTTCAGTGGAATCGGGTTTCGAACCTGGAACCCTCCGGCCCCAAAGCCGAGACCTTACCACTAGGCCACCGCGGCCCTGTAAGACAAAGAAGGAGAGAAGTGGATAAATACCAGCGGTAGTGCTCTCCTCTAAGATTTCTCGTATACTCCCTAACACATGTAGAGGAAAATAAGATAAAAGGTAGTAAAAGGCACCAAGCGTCACTAACACAGGTGGAGAAAAAATAAACGAAACGGCATACCACGTGTTTCACGCAGTATGGCGAAAGACGGAGGTAAAATTAAGAGCCGGCGCAATTACGCAATAGGTCTACGTAAGGTAAAGAAAACCGAATTTGCAATTTGAACGCCTTTTTTTTAAACCGATTGGAACAAAAATTGGACACAAGGTTAGAAGGCCACATACCAATTTCATTTATCGAAGTCATTGTGTTAAGGAGTTATTGCGTTCACAAGTATGCGATTATGCAGACCGCCAGACAGTCAACCCTTCGACTGATTTGGAAAAATGTTTTATACGGACCTACATCATCGATGATAAAACTGTGCACCAAATTTATCCATCTGGTTATTTAAGTTTCTGAGTTATCGTGTTCGCATGAACCATAGACAGACATACAGATTTCCCGTGGAGGGGTTTTGTCCAATTTTCGTCAGAAATCTACAAATTATGTGTCAAGATCACACACCAAATTTCATTCCTCTAGCTCTAATATTTTTTGAGTTATCGTGTTCAAACACAGACAGACATAATTCCAAAACTGTGTTTTTCGGACTCAGGGAGGTTTAAATCGTGGAGATTCGTCGAAATCTCGAGTTCGAATTTTTTGACGATTACAAGACTCTCCCTTTGCGTATTTCTTATACAAGAAAGTAAAAATGTTGATACACACCAGAGAATATCGCAGGTCTTCGTCGAATGGCCACCTTTCAAGAAATCGTATATTCTGCTCGTTTCATGAAGGAGTAAGTTTATTGTAATTATTCATGAAATTCGAAAATATTGTGTTTATTGTGTATTTAGTTTATATTTGTTCCCCATATTTTTAAATAAATTCTTATTTGTCATGACTTTACTCTTTCAATATGACTTTTTCCTGTTAAATCATACATGTGATATTTAGACTGATAAAAGTAGGAGACTCGCCGAGTTAGACAACACTCTAGATTGGACCCATATCGTAAATTCAATTCTATTAAATACTTGGGCGGAAAAATAGGTAAATTACGTTGTAATGAAGAAAATGTGGTGTATGAAATCGTTTCTAAGAGAAAGGACTACGTGGTTACAGTTACACTTCTTATCTAGTTATCATCGATTAAATATTTTAACAAAAGACAAATGTTATAAGACAGCGGTTCCCAACCTTTTTGGTCGTGCCGACCACCTGTTTTGTAAAAAATATTTTGAGGCCCACTAACTAAATATACAAGTAAAAATATACAAACACATATAATGCACATTTAATTATATGCAAGTGTATGTCAGTAATTAGTAAAAGTTACTGTAAAAAAAAATATATTTATAAAGCAAAAAAACTTTCTTGCTTTTACTTAGCTGTCGCAATGAAAACAAACTCAAAAACCAGCGGTCAAGATTCAAAATAAAAAAAAAAATCAACGAGATTTTTGACAATGTTTCTCACCCACGAGAGAGTCAATATCTGGATTGTAACTTGAAGTTTCAGCAGGAAGTAATTTTCTACATTCAGTTTGTTTCTGAACTTAAATTTCAAAAAAAAAAAAAAAATTGCGAAAGTGCGTTCACACAGATGAGTGGTCGAGAACCCCATCAACTCCCCTGACTTCGACTCTTGTCTAGCGTTCCAGCGGCCCACTAATATGCTACCCGAGATCCACAAGTAGGCCACGGCCCATAGGTTGGTAACCGCTGTTATTAGAAATTTCCTATTTTATTTGAAGTAGCCGTCAAGCTATTTCAAATTAAGTAAGAAAATGTGTTCATGAGATAGGAAATTAATTCCTCTGGCTACAGTTTGCTATAATACTTTTATTAAAATACTTTAAAATCAATTTTAGGAGAATTTTCTATGTTGCACAAAAGTCGCCTAGATTGGATCACAAGCAGCTGCCTAAATAGGACAATTTAAGTCAAAGAGATTATTAACTGTAACTACAAGATTAGCTCACAAAGCAATTTATCAACACTAGTAAGGTTAAAGAATAAGATAAAAAGTAAATAAAATAAATAAAAATAATATAAATAAAGAAAAATAAAATAATATAAGCAAAAATAAAATAAAGAGTATGACAGATAAAAGTCATTCAAAAGGTAGAAAAATTGACTGCTTGAGAAAACCGAAATTCTTTTTGATCCAACCTAATATTGAAAACAAATTAATGCACATGAAGATTTACAAAAAAAAAGCATTACCAAAAAGTTCACAAATTAACTTAAACGTTTATTTTCAAAGAATGTATTTAGTTGAGATGCATTTGTTTCAATAATATTTTTCTCACAATTTGATAAAATAAATATTAAACCCGTCACTCCGGTATTGTCACAAGACAACGAAAATTAAAATACATTTCTTTTCAATAATACTTATTAGTATGCCACCAGGGCATATATGTCCTAGTGCTATAGGAAAAGTTAAATAAGTCCGCTCACTGCCTCACCCTGTACATGTGAGACATGTAAATTATATTCCAAAGATTTCGAACCCATTTCCAAGGTAGAGCTGAGGAAATATACTTATTAAAATTTGCCAAAGTTACAATTGACCGTAATCCTCGATGCCTGAGCTGTGATTATTTTATGAAGTGGGAAAATAAGGGAAATTTTGGGGCGCTTAATCTCCCGGAAGATACGCGGGATTTGTAGGTGGTATTTAATTAAAGTTAATAGCTTTCCAAAAGGACTTGTCTAGGTTCCTTTAAGCAAGGAATTAAAAATGTAAAACACCCAGCTATCTGTCAACGGATATGATTTATCTTATTAAAGGACGTATTATTCATGTTGTGTCAGATTATCTGTGTTCTTAGGATTCTCCCTCATGAGGACTAGAAGAGACATTTAAAATGGTTTTAAATATACTAATTTCAGTCGCGAAATTCAGCAAACACTACTCATAATTGTAACTAATGAAATATAAATGAACTAATGGGGAAATTTCTGCTGCATCCAATCCATCTGCATTATTCAATGCATCAGAATGTCAGTAGGAATTTTTTAAAAAATATTTTAATGAACTTTAAATTAAAGTATCCAGGAATGTATTTGAAATTTAAAAAAATATTCTAAAATTCATTATTTTAACAAATATTTCTGCAATACAAGTCTGCTATGATACGCTGATATTAATTAATTATGGTAAACTACTCTAATACTCTAAATCCAAAAGAAACTCATTTCGTTTCTTTTCAAATGTATCTCGTATGTGTATATAAAAAGTATGACCATAAGTGTTTATACAAAAAGCAATTAAAGCAGTCAACGGTTGGACATTGAAAAAGATCGCGCTTCTGTGAATTTCCATTTATTTAATGTTTTGGTAGCACTTCCAAAATATGCATGCTTAAACATATTTTAATAACTAACAAACATAATTTTCCAAAATCAAACATATAAAATAAAAACTTGACGATGAAAATACGAAATTCTTAAAAGCAGTTTTCGCAATCGTTTTAGAATAGCAAACAAACAAAAATAGAAAAAGTTATATAAATTAAATATTGTCGATAGATATACTTATATCTAAAATTTAAATAAATTATTATAATATATATAACAATAAATTTAATACAGAAGTCAATTTTGACAAGAAAATACACTAATCCTAAAATCAAAGATAGCCTATTAGAGTTAAAATTTAAAGAGAAAAAAAGACATTCCTTCTGAACTAATTTCTGAGACACAGCTTTGTGAACCTATAAAAGATAAGACCTAGAAATTTCATCTAGGCACCGTAACTGGAGATTACAAAACGAAAAATATTCCCTGCTATTAAAAATATAACTAAAACAGAAGGACCCTCTTTTGGATAATATAAAGACTGCTATTAGAGAAATGGTCCTGCACGGAGCTTTAATCTGGACATATTCTCTCACATCGAAAAGAAATATACGCTGTATTTCCAAAGAAAGTACCAGAATCTTCCATCATGCTTCAGTCATTTTCTTAAAGAAGGATACATACTGAGATATCCATTAACGAGTAGCATAATCAATGAGACGTAGAAAAAAAAAGTTCAAAAGATCTACCATCTCTTTCTAAGAATCATACTGTCAACAATATAATGATAGAAATATGAGAAAGATTTCGCTAATGAATATTATCATTTCCTTACTTGCTTCAAGCGGTATAATGAACCCAATATACAGGGTGTCCACTGAAGTCCTCCTACCCCACAATAACTTGAGAACGGCGACAACTATCTCCATAAACTTGGTGTCTAGGCATAGTAAAACGATCATGCGCTACACGGGGAAATAGGTTAAAGCACCACCTTGCGACAAACAACAGAGTTAGCGTTCGTATCTCGAAAACGGTGAAAGATACGGGGAAAAAGTCAACTACAAAATTGTAGTGCGCCTTCGATTTAGTACAAAAAGACACCTTGTGCTCATTAATACGAAGAACAGAACGCTTAAAATGCACATTTGTTTGTTCTCAATTTACGAAACTGTGACGTCTCAAAGCGGGTTAAAAAGAGGAAAAAACAACTTCTTGTCACAAGATACCTTTATTTTTCTATTCAAACTGCTCTCCGTCATGAACAGCAAAGATTTGGGCTCTTGTTTGAATTTCCACTTTGCACGGTTTATAGCATATCAGTTGGTCCGTTAGCACAGCTACCGTAATACGTCATCGAAAGTCCTGCAGTGTTGGTGGAAAAGTCCATAAACTGCTGTTTGAGTTATTCCCACAGAAAAAAGTATAACGGTGTCATTTTTGGCACGAAAAATTAAATTTTCTCTTTTCGTCCATGACTTGTGACGTCAAAATATCGGAAAATTCGAACAAACAAATGTACATTTTAAGTGTTCTGCTCTTCGTATTAATGTGCACAAAGTATCTTTTCACACTAAATCGAAGACGCTCTATAATTTTGTAATTGACTTTTTAACCATATCATGTAACGTTTTCGAGGTAAGAACGCTAACTGAGTTTCCTGCCTCCAGGTGGAACTGAAACCGATCTCACTGTGAAGTGCGTGGTCTTTTTTTTACTATACATAGACACCAAGTATGTGACAATAGTTGTCGCCATTCTCAAGTTAATGCGGGATAGAAGGACTTTAGTGGACACTTGTATGTATGGAGATACATGTATGTAGGAACCGGACAGTCATTTCATTACTCCACCACCTACATACTTGTTGTTTCTTTCCTTAAGGGCAAATATCTGCAGCAGCATCAGATTCATGATAGAACAAGAAAATAGGAAAGTCGCAAAAGTCAATTTGTTTAGATATTAATAGGATATCTATTGTATAATTCGCTAAAACCCTTTCTAATTGTGAAGTATCCTCCACCCAAAAAGTTAAGGTATAATCTGCTTTTTTTGTGTGTGTCTAATTTGCAAACAAACGAACAAAAAGTTATGGTAATGAATCGGATAAACGTGTTATCTGATACGAAGAACATCTCCGCAGATAAAATTGAAGACTATATTTATAGAAATTGTTCACAAATTAAGAATTCTTCTGAATAAGAATTCTTTTTCTGATTTCTTTAAAAATACCAATTTCATTTTTAAAAAATAAGTGGTAGATACATTTCTTTTAATTAATGTTATCGAACATACTTAATTTAACCCATGGAAGACCGATTTTTTAAAAAAAGTTTCTAAAAATGTTTTTTGATTTTCATTTCTTGATTAAAACATTGGAAAATACTTTTAAAAAATTCTATCACATTTTAAGTAGTGTTTATGGCTAAAAAATAGGTTGTTATGAACTGACAACACTTGGATTTATTTCAGAAAAAAAATTCTTAATAAAATTCTATAATATTAAACACAGATAAATTTTAAGAACTAATTATACGGATAAGGAATTTCCTTTATTATTGTAGAATAAAATATGGTATTCTCAAGCGTACAAACAAACCAAAAAATATGCTGGCTCAAGTGGAAAACATTAGTTCATTTCTATTTTTTGCAGCATTCAGGCTGTGATCTATATGTTTTAATTTGATTTAATGAAATTTTCAGTATGTATCCTATTGGCAACAACAGGTATTTGAGTTTTAGGCTTATTGTCAAGATTTTAGAAGACAAAATTGGATATGTTGCTTAAAAGGCAACACTGGCCATTTAAGGGTTAAACCATATTTGTTACCTTTATTTACATACACTGGACTTTGACCTGGGAATTTTCACAGATGGTTCCAAGCTAAACGGACAAGTAGGAGCTGCGTTCAGCGTGTTCGACCCACATCACTCTGGAGACTTTCAGTTTAGACTCGATGATCACTGTTCTGTGTTCCAGGCTGAATTAACAGCCATAAAACAGGCACTCTTATGGAAACAGCAAAACAGACCACACGCCAACTGCCACCTGTTCACAGACAGCATGAGTTCACTGAAAGCCCTCCAGAAGTTTGCGCCAAAAAACAACTTAGTGGAAGACATCAACAGCTTGTTAGATGGAACCATCTCCTTACACTGGGTCAAAGCCCACATCGGAGTTGCTGGCAATGAGGTAGCGGACAAGGCAGCAGAAGCAGCAAACGACAGACCATCAGTTGACATACATCTGGGGATACCAGAAAGGTCACTTAAAACATCAATTCAGAGAGTGGCAGGACCGCTGGAAGGACGACAATGCGACAGGAAGATTTACGTTTAACATCTTCCCAGAAGTTAAGACCAACAGATGTATAGACAATCACCAACTGTCCCAAGTAGTCACAAACCATGGCCTTTGTCCCTACTACCTCAAGAAGTTCAACCTTCGAGAATACAACTGCCGGTGTGGTGAGGACGTAGATGACGACATCCTGCATTACATCTTCAGGTGCCCCCTCCTCGACAGCCAAAGGTCCCTCATCCGTCCCGGTCAATCCGTCCTTCAGATCCTGCAGGACAAGCACAGGACAAAAGAAGTGAAGTCCCTCCTCTCCTTCCTGTTTCTTCATCAACAGGATATCTTTGAACAGGATCCAGATGACATTTCCTAATGCCCATGAACTCTAGGTAGCTCCTCCAGAGACTTTCAGGCCCTTTCCATACTCATTGTACATATCATAGTCATCCCTTCATCACCTTCATCTTTGAGTGATTGCTATAGAAGCTCATGTACCCACTGGACTTTTGGATTTTATTTTCCCCACTCTTTGTAATGTCTCCTGTAAAGTATCATCATGTATTCTTTTTTATTTTTCCTTTAAATTCTTTCATTACTCAGCTTTGTCGGGAAATAGTTTGTAACCTCACATTGTATCACCATGTCGTCGCCACAGAGCCTTTTTTATGGGCCAGGCATTGTAATGAGGAGGTGAGTGACTTTAGATCTTTCGGTTGGTTAAGGTTTTGCGGCTTACGGCACACAGACCACTGCATCACCCTTCCCTTTTTTCTCGGTTTTTCTTTATTTTTTACTAAATTGTTTTTTTTCTAGGTATGTTATTAAAATGACTTCTTTTCAGCAGCAGCACTAGGCAGCTAAGCACCCAGCACATTTTTTTGAGAGTTCCCCGGCACAAGTCGGGCCTCTACCAAAATTCAAAATTTATTGAAGAGCTTTTGACGGTGTAACGCCAATGCAGGCACACACCATATTCCCCATCCGTATTACATACACTTAATTCTGAACTTCAGAAACATGTATGTACCTTAAATTTTGGATCCAGTGTTGCTTTTAAGTGCCCACTAAATTCTTTTACACGCTCCTTAACTTCAGAATGACAGCAGCAATAGCCATAAAAGTGGTATCTAGTTATAGTAAAGTTGCTATGCGATATGTCTTGAGATCGCGTACAGCTCACCTATCTCGAAAACGGTAAGATATAAGAAAAATCTTGGTGTATTAAATTCATAAAAAAAGTCTTTAAAAGATGTACACCACTCTAGACACTTTCTTGTATTTTGTTTCCCTTCATACAAAAGAATTGTAATTACATTCAGAATAGAGGATTGCAGTTAAGATCAGAATAAAATCCACTCGCCAACAAAATTATTCACCAACACAATCATTAATTAACATTGCTATGGAAATCCTATACAAGTCACATTTCGGCACAGAAACGATGCGACTGATTCACCAATAAAATAAATGGGCCAATCATACATGGCGCCCACTAAATTCTTTTTCACGCTCCTTAACTTCAGAATGACCGTAGCAATAGCCATAAAAGTGGTATCTAGTTATAGTAAAGTTGCTGTGAGATATGTCTTGAGATCGCGTACAGCTCTCCTATCTCGAAAACGGTAAGATATAAGAAAAATTCAATTAAAAAGTTGTAGTGTATCATCGATTTCATACAAAAAGACACCTTTTCGAAAATAATTTTACGAACAGACAATTAAAACGTTCAATTCCTTGTTCACGATTACATGTTGTTCACCTTGTTCACAAAAGGAGAAAATTTATCTTTCGGACAAAAATGCCCCCAATGACATTTTCTTGTGGGGATACTTCAAACAGCAGGTGTATGCGACCTCTTGACTAACAGCGGGATGACAACTTCACCAACAACGTCGACAACGTATTACTGATGCTCGGACGTGTAAAGTATTTTGTGATGTTTGTAAAGCGTGACACCTAAAAGGCTAAAAATTTTGCAACATGAAATTCAAAAAGTGTCCAGATGTGTCTTGTGCCTGACGGAGAGCAATTTGAACACCTAAAATAAAGGTATCTTGTAATAACTAGTTTTTGGTTTTTATTCCTAACACTTTTTGTCGCGTAATAATGCTGGATATCGCGAAAAAATAAATGTGAGTTTAAGCGTTCAGTTCTTAGCATTAAAATCCACCCGAGTTCTTTTTTGTACTAAAATGATGGTGCTCTACAACTTTGTAATTGACGTTTTTTACTTGTATCTTCCCGTTTTCGAGATTAAGACGCTAATTCTGTAGTTTACCATCTGGTGGAGCAATGAACGTTTCATCACGTAACACATAACCACTTTACTATACCTACCCTATTAGCACAAAATACTTTGGAATATTCAGACGATATATTTACGATGTTGTGCGGCATTCAGAAACTCGTAGCAACATCGTAGAGATATCGTAAAATATCTTGCGCTAATAGGGTAGACACCACTTTTATGATTATAGCTGCAGTCGTTCTAAAGTTAAGGGTCGGGGGTTTTAAAGGACTTTAGTGGGCACCCTGTATGATAGTGTACGACGGAAAAAAACAATTTTTTTTCATGTCTCTATACCTCGAAAAAGTTGCTAATGGGTGAGAAACTAATTGATGAAAAAAAGTTAAGGAAATTGATTGATATCTGCCGCTCGCGCATTGGCCTTTAAAATCACAAGAATTGACGAAGATCGATTATTTTTTGAAAAAAATTCGTCCCATAATTTCCAATGTCTCGTTCCCTCAAAGATTGACAAAAAATATGTGAAATTACTTCAATGTGCAATTTTCAGTTCCTAGCTCTCAACATAATCTTTATACTTCACCTTCTCGATGAATTGCAACAGATGGATGTATATGCATGAAAAAGTTATTTAGGTCTGTAAATAAATGAAATCCTTTTATTTTCTTTGTTTATTGTAAAAGAATGCAAAACTATGCTATATTTTTTGTTGCTTAAAAATGAATGGCAAGAATGCAGAAAATAGTAAAAAAAAATTAACACACCTTCAAGGAAAAGCTTTAGCATATAAGACATAGTTATGTCTCTTAAATTTCTTGCATGGAATTGCACTCTTTCTTCTCACCAAATGTTGCTTGGAAGTCTGATTCATGGAAAACCTCGGAAATAACGGACCTAACTACGATATTGATGAAAAAGCGCTTAGTAAGGATCAATGATATCTTCCAAATATTGAAACTGCCGTAAAACCGGCAAAATTTATTGAAATTTTGGCTGTTCGCGAGCATACCCAATTATCACAATCCAGGTGGTTAACAGCATAGAAAGTCCTTCGTTACTAAATTAAGTGAAAAGAACCTTTTCTTGAAATCGTCTGTGGTAGAGTAAAACCAGTAAATAGTTCACAGAGCCCAAAGTAGGTGTTCAAAGGAATCAACACAACTCCTTACCTTTCTTAAAACTTTCTTAAATCTATTGATCCTGAAAACGAATGCAATGCTTTTTTTGCACTGAAACTGAAAATATGATTCTGATCAGGACACTGGTTGAAAGAAAATATCTCAAAGAACTGGACAGTAGACAAATTTTAAAGACGAAGCAGTCAGTCGAAAAAAGAGAAAAACTATCAGAAATTTCAGGAAGCTAAAACTCAATTTTTCTTAATAAAAGAGTTTACAGAAATTTTTCAAATGAATGCTTGCAATTTAACTCCATCCCTTCTGTTGCATGATAGTGAAATCAGTGACCTGATGAATTGCCTGAATGGAACGTTCCTATGTTACACTACACACAAGCAGTTGAGCGATATGTCAAACTCGTATCGGAAGTAGAGTCTGGTATCAGAGCCTCGGTCTCTTGAACGTAATAAGACTATATCCCCCTAGCCACTCGCGTGTTAGGGGGTTTAAGGGCAGTCGTATCGGTCATCCGGGGGTATACATAGGAGCTATTGGGGACCGTACCCAGCTTTTTTAAGTGTAGATCAGAAATCGATAGTAAATTACAATATATAGCCAAATTTACTTCCTGCACCTTTCCAAAACCTTTGACATAAAAGAAATAATAATATATTATAGTGGCCTATATTATAAATAAATGATCAGCAAATAACAACATGGAAAATTACCCATAGATTATTAAATCAATATTTCCCACTGTGCATAAAATTGAACCCCTTCATTTTTATCTTATAATAAAAGTCTATGATTGCTTAGAGTAATTTTAATAATTTTTTTCTAATTGGAAGCTGAATTGGTATATTGATATCTTTATTTTTCTTTGAGAAATCACATTCCTCAGACTATAAAAAACTTTATTTATTACAGCCAAATTCCATATTTTTGTCCAGGCCCTCAAGATAGAAAAGGCAGAGCTGACCAGAAGCATCGCGAAAAGTTTGTAGAAGTCTAGAAGCGACGCTATTAAACGCAATGTCCGAAATTTCCTATAAATCAGACTTCCAAGTATCATTTGGTGAGAAGAAGAATAAAATTTCATGCAAGAAATTTAAGAGGCATAGCGATGTCTTAATAGCTATAGTGTTTCCTTAAAGGTCTGTTAATTTTTTTGCATTCTTGCTATTCGTTTTTAACCCTCTGACTGCTAAAACGGCTAATACGGCCCGTCATGCAAACGGCCAGACAACGGCCCAGCGGCCAAAATGTCGTATGTAGCAGAACGAGATTTTCGTTTAAGATTTTACCAAAAGTTACTATTTGATAAATTCCACCTTTTGACTTCTTTAAAGCAGCTGTAATTTCAGATAAATGGACCCATACACCAGATCATTTATGCTTCCTAATATGAAAATTCTTTAGACCTTGCCATTTTGAACTAATGTCAAATAAAAAGTCAGATTCTTCTTATATACCTAGACATCATATACGTGCGCAACTGCTTGTGTGATTGCATTAATTTGCATAAAAGCAGTTTTGTGCTTTAACTTTTGACACGTCAATTTTCGACCCATTCTCAAAACTTCTGGTTAAAAATGAAGTTTGAAAGTTAACAATGCTTAATATGGTTTTAAAATTGCAATTTGTATACATATTAACGACATGTTGAAATAAAGTGGATATTTTACGTTTTATTTTAAAATTATCGTTGTGTTTAAACTTTTGACATGCTCTGTACTGTATCTTTAATAACATTTTCAACATCAGCAAAATAATATTAAGTGTGCATAAAACATTGCTTCGTATTTCCATCGCTTTATATACTGTAACCAACATTACAGTATAAGAAAATGGGAATAATATCCAAAATCAGTGGGAGTGGCCTCCCCTAAACTTTCTCGTATACTGCTCAAAAATTTGTCATTTCCCCTCCCCTTGCGTGGATAAAAAAAATCGAACCTACTGTAATCCAGAATGCAACGAATATCAGAAGGTTTTTCATTGCAGATTATAGTGATTGTAAAATATTTAGGTGAAGAATAATATTAAAAGAGATGCTTATGTATTAAAACTTAGCAATATTAGCACGATTATACAGACCGACAGACAGTCAACCATTTGACGGATTTGGCCCAAAATTTTATATGGACCTACATTCATGATGATAAAACTGTGTACCAAATTTTATCTATATACCTATTCAAGTTTTCGAGTTATAGTGTTCACATGACCGCGGACAGACAGATAGACAGACTTCCCATAGACGGATTTTCTCCAAAATTTGACAGAAACCTACAAATTACGTGTAAAGATCACATACCAAATTTCATCCCTGTACCGACCCCCTGAATAGTTTTCGAGTTATCGTGTTCACAGACACACAGACATACAGACACAGACATACAAGCACAGACATACAGGCACAGACATAGAGACACGCAGACATAATTCCAAAATTGTGTTTTTCGGACTGAGGGAGGTCTAAAACGTGGAGATTCGTCAAAATCTCGAGTTCGAATTTTTTGACGATTACAATACTTTCTCTTTGTATACGAGAAAGTAAAAAGTACTCTCTTCGATAAAAAGAATGTCTAATATCCCGCGGTAAACTTTGGCATCAATTGCTTCAAACAGGTCAGACGCTCCAACGAATGTTTAACTTTTAAAGTATTTTTATGGTCGATTTTTGCGGCGTTGACTTAAGAGAAGATCCCTGTTGTAATGTTTGCCTTCTTTTTTTTTTCGCGGATCTTTTTCTAGATTGAACCGCTTATTGTAAATCGATTATTTGCGTCAGAGGAAAGAAGGTGTGGAAGATAATTTTATATATTTCCCTTTATCTTCCTTTTCTCAATTTATTATCCTTAAATATTGGTTTTGAATTTCCCTTACAGTAAATATTAGCTATTTTTAATGGTCTATATTAAAAATGATGTTCTACCAGATATGATGCGAGATTTAATCATCACTTTCGATATTATTTTTGTGAAGAACTATAACTATCAGTTATTCGACCAAATGTTGTTTTCACCCTAAATTATATCTTTTTTTCTTTATTCGTCAATTACTTGTAGTACTATACCATTAAAGGTAGATTAAATCTCATCAAATTTAAACTTTCCTTTTATAGGGACATTTTGTATCCAAAGCTTAATATCAAATAAAAGGTTGCGTGAATATACTTCAAGTATGGCAAAAAGGACGAGTCTAAAGTGGAGCCTCTATTGCTTAAGATATTTAAAATACGCGTTTATGACGGATAGGGAAGAATGGGGTAAAACCGAGTACCTTGATTCTGGCGCTATTAGTTCTCTTTTCTAGTGGACAGATTCTGAATTATACTCTACTATTCAAGGAGAAAGAATGGTCATAGTGGCCGTACTGTTGCTCCCGGAGAGTCAACCTGCACTCTAATAAAACATTAAGGTTGAGAAGGCTGTCCTGGGTATTAAATGAATGAATGACTGTCCTTGAATTCACTTCTTCTGTGTAGGTTTATTTGTTTCATGACTTCAACTCTCTATTGTCGGTTTGTATTCAAACTATCTTTACTTGATAATAATTACAGTTATTAATATTTATATTTAGACATCTTATTATATGTTTACTAAGGATTTATACCCTATAAATCAATAAGGATTTACTCCAATTATTGCATAATTCTATTTAGTTTTTACAGCCTCGCCACTAAGAGGGGGGTAAAACCAGGTACTCCAAGTGGCGCAAGACTGCCCAGACAGAACTGATGATTCTCCTGCTGAAGACGATGAAAACACATCAGACCTCGATTGTTAATGTTTTAGTGATGCATTTTCTAGTTTAAATAAATTAATAGGGTGGATCCAATGTAGAAACTTTCTTAGTTGGGCCCATGAAAGCTGCAGTGGCGCAGAGGAAGAAGACAACTGCTTTACATTTGAATTTTGTAAATAATATCCTTAGATTGTCATATGAAATATACATTTTTGCTACTTTTTCAAAGAAAATCTACGTTTCTTAATTTCCCGTAAAGTTAGCGTGTGTACCCGGTTTTACCACTCTAGTGGGGTATAATCGGGTGGTTTATTTTTTTATAAAAATCATTGATAAAAAAGTAATGAAACTTTGACTTTTCAGAAATGATACATTTTACTCCACTAAACAATAAATATTTTACCCGCTTAAGGCTTTACCCCGAGTTAACTTGTACTAAATACCTTAGGTTACAAAATAACTCGGTCCTTAAGCGTGGCACGCTTTGGGTCAAATAGTTTATTCCCAACAGGCCTTCGAGTCTTAGCTACCTTGTTTTACTCCACTTTCCTTTCTAAATATTAGAAATAAATTAAAATTCTAATCCGAATTTTTTAAAAATACGTTGCAAGATGCATATTCTCACCCTTAAGATTATAACTATCGAAATTTTTTGTCCAATATTCTACCCTGTAGAGCCTTAGACAAGTAGACACGGGCAAACATTCGATTTTGTTATTAGTAGAGCTGAATATTAGAAAGGTCGGAATTTGTTGTTCCTATGATAACTAGTTTTTTCTTAACAAAGCTTTGGTTTCCTACTCCTTAATCCTATTCCATTGGTAATTTCATTTTAAATAAATGGGCCATCATTCTCTGTTAGTTGAAACCAAAAAACTAATACGATTTAAAATAATTCTAAAATATTTCCCTATAAGACAAATTAACATAATGCAATTAATTGCATGTAAACATTAAAATATGTATGGATTTTACTATTTTGGCAAAAAGTTGTTAAAGTGGCGTCAGAAGAATAATGTTAAAAATAATATTGTATATAATGCTCCTGGCATTGTAATTTGTAAACAGATAGAGAGAGAAAGTTAGAAATTCTACCTCAAGTAACAGAGCGTTATAGTAAACTGCTAATTGCATTGAAAATTTGGTGCCTGTCTACTCTTAACATATTTACTCAGCAGTAAGAGAAATTATTGTGTTTGTTGCAAAGAACACAATAATTACAAAAAGTTTCCATTTAATATGGGAAATTTATTTTCTTCTGCAAGCACTAAAATTTAGGTCCCATTGTTTCAAGAAAGGATATTTTAGGTTCCGAAAGCTAACTGGAATTCTAAGGATCAAATATTGTTTTCCTGTGGCGTGAAACAAATTTTAGGGGAAAACAAGTCCGTAAAAACATATAAATCTCAACAAAGATCAATGAAATTAAGCTCGAATTTAGAAATATCCCGTTAATATAAATGTCTCTAATAAACTTAAATTATGAAAGAAAAAAAAATATTCGCAAAAGAACATGGTTCCAATATTTTCTATGAAACTCTTTGGAAGATGTGTATGCAGATTATCGACCCCTATAATTATCCAGAACGAGAAAAACAAATAAAAATTTTCTTTGAAAATCGACTCGAAAATTGTATAAGCCTATGTTTTTATTCATCAACTCTATTCAAAAACGCTTAAAAAGCAAACGAGTAATTTGCCAAAGTATGCCTTTTTCTCCTTTTGTGTTTATCGTGAAAAATGCTGATTCATTTCCTTGAGGTTTTGTACCATGTTTCCTTAGCAAAATTATTCTCTTTCGTTCACGGCACAATGGGTTTTTTACATTGAATTCCTTGTTGCAAGGCCTCGTGAAGCATTTAAACACCCATTTTCAGTTTGTAACATTCTCAATTTTCATAAAATCCAAATAAATTATTTTTCTTTCGGGAATGAAAGGACTAAATGCTTTAACAGTTTTATCCGAATTAGAACCAAATTATTGGCTACAGTGCAGTTTTATTTCATCAACTCTGCACGATGTCAAACAAATTATATGGAATTTTCAAAGTGGATGATATTATTTTATGCGTCAGAAAATAGTAAGTAACAAATTTGAAAATATCCATGTTTTTTACTAACTTTTACTAAATCTACGAAGGACATCCGACATTTTCTCTTCCATAAATCATCATCAATCATACAGAAAACCGGATAAAGTAAATAAAAATTTTGAACTGGCAACGCAATTAAATATATGAAGAATTCAACAGTCCCAAAATGCCATACCTCAAATTTACGCTCTTTCAACTTTTAAATGCTAATCCTTTCCATATTTTTTAACTAAGCAGCTCATGTATTTAGGCATAAGACATCGAACAAGAATATATCGACCGATTTCCGGGTGCCACTGGTCAGAACGTCTCCCATACTTGCCATGTCATTCATAAATAAAAGAAAAAAATTCTACTACTGGAGTTCGTGATCCGAGCGGGATACAAAACGCATTTTGCGCAAATCCCTGTTCATCTTGAAAGATGACGCGGACCGCTAGGAAGTCTCTACGCGCGAACACACATATTTATTTGCCGGCGGAGGAAAGGAGAAATAAATTATGGACTTCAGGAGAGGGGAGGAGGTCTTCTGTTTTTTGGAAGGAAGACTCGGACACGGCGGGGATTTCTGGCAGTATCTGGACCGTCCACCTGATTTAAAACACTGTTGCTCTCCTGTCGGCGCAGTTTATCCCGAATGGATTTGGGAATATAAGTAGCCCTGTTTTGAAAGTGAAATTTATGGAAAACGGGTAACGGTATAAACAACTAATATTTTAGTCGGTGGGTAACGCAATGTGGAATCAACGAAGAAGGCTGCAGTAATCCATTTCTCTGGAACCTGTTCACGGGGGAATGTAGAGTTCTCCCCAGTATGTGTTTTTAAGTTTTGAACCGTTTTAAATTATTTTATAATGGTTTAAGAGAAACCACCATGTCAGTGGCGGTTTGGGACTGAGAACGGTGGTGAGGAGGAAAATGGGGCCTTGTCAAATCAGCATTTTTAAAAAGATTAAATCCAATTTTCGAAAAATGCATAAAGTTAAAAACTAAAGTGCAATCGTTTGTACTTATTTATAACCCATGCCGATATTAGCAATCCAAAGGTGTGAGTCTCCAAATGGGTCAACAGGCACAGCTAAAGGCGCAATTATATTTTTTTGAAAAATATATATGTTAGGCTGTTTAGGCCAACCTAATTATATAATTAGGCTGTTAGGTTGTTCAATTGAACTCATATTTCCGAGAAACCGTATTTAGTGAGCGAACAGCGATGTAGGTATGCCTATGAACACATTAGATAACGTCAGAATGAACTGTGAGATATCTTAGGTGAAGAAGAGATGTTTCAATTTAATAATTACACTGAAATTTCAACTTCCTAGATTGTTTTACGAGTAAGTGTCCTACAATTACTCGATGTCGCAGTCAATATCATACAATTTCTGCACCTTCTCAAAGTGACGGCATTCAAAATGCGTTTAGCAAGACCACACTTCTCAAAATGCAAGAAAGTATAAACATCTGTACATCAAAAGTTGGAATCCTTCCCGGAATGCCGGCCGTTAGCCTAGTTCTACTCTTGCTTGAAAAATAGGTACATCTAGAAGGAACAGAAATGCATTATACTGACAGAAATATCGGGTAATTGTTGAAAACTTACAAATAAAATAAATTTGAAAGGTGGAATTCCTTTCCAGATATTTCCTTTGCATACATTACCAACCATTCTATTCGACCATAAACGTATGAGTTGAGCTATACCGTGGTCGTTTATCGGAGATCATTTCTAAGAAGTAAAAGTGTCAGTGTCTATTGTTTTAATATAATATCTATAATATAAAAGAGAAAGTGCATGTGTCTGTCTATCTGTCTGTCGGTCACAAGAACTCTTCCTAAATGGTGAACGGTAGCGACATGAAATTTTCACACAACATTCTAGAGCAAATTTCTAGGTCAACTGAGCTATTTTCAACTTTCAGAATTAATTAGTTCTTAAGATATATAATTAAATAATGAAAATTAAGTCTTTTTTAGCCTAATTATTAAAAGTTATTCGCTATTAACTTCTGAAATATTTATCGCGTGTGAATAATTTTTATACCATCTTAAAGACCAAACAATTTCTTTTTAATGATAATTATTCGATTACGATACAATCTTTTCTACAATTGTAATTAACATTCCAAAATTTTATTTTAACGCAATTTTTAACTATACTTTCTATTCTTATGAAATTAAATTCATGGCAATTTAGTGTTTATCAAATCCTTCAATCACGTGCATTTGCCACTGTTAAACTTATTATAAGAAATATGGCTTGCTTAGGACATTTTTATTTCAAAGGCAGACCTTTCGTTTCCGGTTTTATGTCGTGACATATACCTCTTTAATATAGTCGAACAAAAACATAATTATTATTCAATTGGATTAATTATTCTTTCCATGAGATGTTTTTACTCTTTCCATGAGATTTAAGAATTAAACAACAGCTTTAAGCTTTTTAAAGGATCCTTATGAGTGTTTTAAGTCTTTCAAGGTTACTTAGTCAGGTTTCCATGGAAGGGAGAGGAACTGTGAAGAAAAAAAAAGTTGTTTGGTGTTTTATAGGTCTATCTATCACAAGAAGTCTTCCTAAACGATTAATAATATCGGGATGAAATTGGCTCATGGCATTTTGAGGTCCATTTCTAGACCAATTGTACTTTTTTCACTTTCAAAAAATAATTAATTAAATAACAAAATTAAATATTTTTAAAATATTTAATTTAATAACAAACATTAAGCCGATTTTCGGCGTTTTTTACCTCAGATATTCGCCAAACTCTGCCGAAATATGCATTGCATTAAGATGATTCATATACCGTCTTAAAGAGCAGAAAATTTCCTTTCTACTGATCTGAATTTAAATGGTATACGTTCTTTTCACCAATTCAAATTCATTTCAAACGCCTTTTGTGACAATACCTTCTATTATTGTAATTAAATTCAAACCGATTTAATGTTTTCACAAATCCTTCATTCTCATGTTTTTGCCACTGTTAAAGTAATGATAAAAATATTGAGTATTTACAGAAAGGTAGAACTTTTTCTTCCGCTCTTATTTCTTGGCGTCTACATCTTTCAGTTTGTTTTCACAGTAATCCAATGACGTTAGTTATTTACTCTCTCTATGCAATACTTTATTTATTTTTTGCAAATTTTTAAATGATTCCACTGATCTAGTAAATTCATTCAAGGTTACCGACTCCGGTTACTACCGAGAGGAGGGAAACCTAAGGAGAAAGAGAAGGAATTCTCAGTGGCGTTATCCCGATCAGCCACACAAATACAGGAAAGAAGAGAATGGTACTTCGGATATTGGTAATAGAATCCATGATATGAAGGAGCTTCTGTTGTCGCCGTAGCAATCATGAGGAAGAAAAAATGGGGTATCAAAGATTGTTAGATTCGTGCCAGGTGGTACAAAGGCCAGAGACAAAAGGAAGAGAGGGGTTGAATACTGGACATGGGGGTCAGTTAGCATGGGAGTGGACGAACGAAAATCGATAGATGCTGCTGCGAAAAACTGTTTCATTAAGCTTAAAATATTATATACACTTAGAATTGAAAATATTATTATCCCGAGCAACGCCGGGTATATCAACAGGTATTTATTTACAGGGTGATTAAAATCAGATGGGTTAAACTTGAAGCTGGTGTAGTAAAGATTAAGCCGTAGCAAGTTTCGTAATAGTTTGCCGATTAGGAAATGAAAACTACATGCGGTGAAGGAGCGAGAAAAAACACAAAAATAATGCAGATATAATAAATTCACATTTATTAGGCAAAATTTATCGGAAGCGGAAAGTGGCGCGACCGCCAACCGTCTGGTAGACACGATAGAGGGATTGACGAACTTTCTCGAACACAATAGGCTTATCGCGCACAAATTGGTAAAAGCGACATAATTCCGACAAAGAGGGAGTCTGAATGTTGCACAAAAATTACCTATGCGAGACTTTTGAGGTATCCCCCCCGAAAAGAATAACAAATGTGGAATTATTACTTCTTCCTTATAATTTCGCTATCCCATTATGGTCAACATTAGGCTCCTTCTGCCAACTTTTATTTTCATTTCCGACCCGGCAAATGGATGTGGCTCTTGCTTGATTATATGTGTGTTATTACCTCTTTGCCATATTTTTGAATCACCCTGAATATACGAGTTTTTCCAAAACTCCCCTTTGAAATTTTAGAAAAAGGTAAAGCATAGTTACATACAGGGTGAATTTTTGTAAAACTGACACTACTCAGAGCTATCTGTAGCTCGATCTATCAGCTGAAATGAAATCAAATTTGGTAGGGTGACTAATGACGACATGGGGAAAAAGATTATGTAATAAAAAAAATAGTTACGAAAGTCGCCGATAGGGGAAATGTGGCGCTGTTGTAGTCTACACAATTGGGAATTAGACAAATGAATAACAAAGAAGACATTTCAATGCAAAACCACTTTAATGCAGTAAATGAACTGCCACAAAGGGTGAAATTATAATGCACCATAACACCAGACCTCTTTCAATTTGACCACCCTTCTTGTGGACCACGCATTGCATCCTGTACACAACATTCTCGACGGCCGAAAGTAACAAGTCACCATAATTGCTCAACACAGTTCGTAATATGTTGTCCGTTAAGGTCGTCAACGTCGGGACCCCACCAACATAGACCTTAGATTTTAAATAACCCACAGGAAAAAGTCGCATGAGGTTAGATCCTGGGAGAATGGACATGGAGAATGTTGTGCAATGTGTGGTTCACGAGAAGGGTGGTCACATTGAAGGGTCATCACATGCCCCTCGCCGAGAAAGCAATTTTTTTGCATAAGGAACTATGATGCACTTGTAATTTCAACTCTGTAACCCATTGGGGCAGTTCATTTGCTGTTAAAGCGGTTTTGCACTGAAATTTCTTTTTTGTTATTCATTTGTCTAATCCCCAATTGTGTAGACTACAATACCGCCACATTTTCCCCTATTGGCGACTTTCGTAACTAATTTTTTTATTACATAATCTTTTTCCCCATGTCGTCATTAGTCCCTCAATCCAATTTGGTGGCATTTGAGCTGATAGATCGAGCTACAGATAGCTCTGAGTATTGTCAGTTTTAAAAAAATCACCCTGTACATTGTAATATCGTTACATATTTACATGCAAAACTCCTGACCTGAAATTTCATCTGCAGGTGATAAAAGAGACTGGAAACGCCAGGAATTTTGAATACAGGAAGCGCCGTGAAGTATTCTATGAGGAGAAGCTTAGCAACTGCTACATCCAAAATAAGGTTTCACAAGGAATGCTCAAAGTTCTGACCATTCGTAGTGCTACATGTCCATTACTTCTGATGTATAAATTCACGAATATTTTCAAGATACTTGCAGAATTTCATCATCAGTGTATGTGTGTTTGATAAAACTATATTTGATGCGATAGTTTTTATTGATAGATATTGTAATTCGCGAATTTTCCTGGAAATGTTTTCGGCCTTATACTTTACTTCTTCAGAAAAAAATATATAGTAGTTATTCATTAGAGATTTATTTATTGAGAACGATATAAAATTGCAAAATACAATTTACAGAAAAAAGAAAGATTTTAAAAATTAATTTTGAATATAGTTTTTAATTAAAGTAAATTAACTAAAATATTAAATGATTTGAAAAATTATGAAAAATTTTCTAAATCAAAATTTTAGTAATTCATCAATTTTATTCATGAAATAATAAATAAATAATTTTGAAAAGTCAAAAAATGGTAGAGAATCTAAGTGTGAATCGCCACATTTTGGAGGATTGTATTAAGAATAATTCAAATACTAACTACTTTCGATTAGTTTTTTCTCGAAGTTTTGTTTCATATTTGTAGGTGATTTATTTAGCATTTTGGACTTAAACCTACATATTTTATGCTTCCTTTCCTGGCTTCTTCTTCTAAAGTTGTTGAAATATAACATAATGTCTATTGCGTTTGTAGAACTTAAGGAGAAGCAATCAGACAATAATCCATCATTCCGTGCAGCGGTAGTTTTATTCACAAATCTTGAGCAAAGAGATTTATGAAAGGCCAATAGATTCTCATTGTTCCGATCTGAAGTGACAGGAAGCATTTTGATTGGATTTCCTGTGGCTTCATTTAATTGAATCTTTCGCGTAATTTCAAAACAGTTGGAAGGCTGTTTAATTTAGTTCACTAATCCGTTATTCGTTGACTGTTCGAGTTATTCCACACCATTTTGCCTCGCTTGGTCGATTACTTCGAAATTCATTCAGATTTCGAGAAGAATTTTCTCTTCATTTCAGGTGAAGTTAGGTATTTAAATGGTTGGAATACACTTGAAACGTAGTGTAGGTATCTACTGAATCAAATCGGATCCTTACTAGCACGAGAATTCCCTACTTATGATACTTGCTAAGTTACATCTAAAGGTGAATGGGACGAAAATATAAAGTATCAAAAAATTATATAGCTTAAAAACAATCAACTAGAAAAATTAGAATAAATTTAAAATAGAATCTTAGCTTAAACTTTAAACAAGAACAACAAAAAATCCAAAAATTATCTTTATTTATAAACAATAAAATTGATAGAATAAGATTTAGAAAATAAAATTCGATAAAATGTAAACAATGTTTAAGTCGCGCGCAATTGCAGCAGCAAAACAAAAAACAGAGAGCGATAGAAATCATGATCATACAAAGATAGCCAAAAAAATAAAATTAAATAAATCAGAGGTAATCGAATAAAACCAAAAACAGAAAAGGAATCCATTCAAGTCCATTTTTTCAAGGGCTGAGATCTTTATTCTAAATGGATTGCAATAATAATAATTGGGAAATTTTTCTGTAAGAAGCTAGCCAAATATAGCTCCTCTTAGCCCGGAATTTCCTAAACAAAGGACAAAGGAGATCTGTAGATCAAAAAGCAAATTTACAAAAGAAGGAGGAAACACACACACATTAAAACGCTAATATCATTGATTAAAATTATCAGCCATCTGGCTATATTAAAATAATTCTTCATAAATCAAAACTTACCCTATAGCCATAGTTCAGAAAAATGAGAAAAAAAGTTTTTCAAGTAATCACAAACCCACTCTAATTTTCTTTTAGAAGGAAGAAATATTAAAGAAACACTAGTCCCATAGCGCCATCTATATTCGAAGAAACAAAACAGAAGAGGCAAAAGCCGGAATTTATTTAGGGAATGAAACCGTTTCAGACATATTTAGAAAAAAGAGAAAAGATTTTATAGATTTTTTGACAAATATGCATGTTAATGATGTTTAAATCATGAAATGTCTTTCTTGGGTTATATTTTCATTAAATGTTTTTTTTAAATTTTGCTTGTATAAAGATATATAATATAAATCTCATCACATTTCTCACTATTATTTGCATATTTTTTATTTAGCGTATTATTAACTAATCGTGTAATAGGCTTTTTAATATACAGTGCAATTCCCGTTAACAGAATTAAAGCGGGGAACTAAACCGTTTCGGACAACGAATTTTTCGGTGAAGCCATGAACACCTATTACTATTTTATATCTATTTATAGCATGTAATTATGAATTATTTTGAGCATGAAACGAATTCAAAATTTTCCTTGCAGACTACACTTAGTTTCTTTATTAAAGTTTAAATTACATTTTTGGGCTGAGCGTTCATCTCTCCAATTGGTTAGGTTATATTCATGTGCAATTTTGAGGTAATACAATGATTATTTTGGGACATATATCGTAATTTTGAACCGCGGTCAGATAAGGAGGACGACACATCAGCTGCAACAGCCCTCTCCAGACTTCCACACCACACCAGCAGGAGAGCGTTTGGCCACTACGTGTGCTTTTACGTGCAAGAGGCCCAATACACGGCAGATCTTCGGTGGAATCAGGTTTCGAGTTTGGAGTCCTTCGGCTTTCGGGCCGACCCCTTACCACTAGGCCATCGCGGCCCTGTTTCAACCTTTTAAAGGTACTAAGTAAACCCATTAGCTTCGTAAATCGCAGGATGCAGCAGAAACTAGACTTACTTCCAACCCCCTTAGGTCGCACCACACCAGCGGGAGGACGTTTAGTCCCTACGTGTGATTTAACGTGCAACATGTCACATACACGGCGGAATTTCAGTGGAATCGGGTTTCGAACCTGGAACCCTCCAGCCCTGAAGCCGAGATCACCTCTTAGCTCGCCATAGCACAGCTCGCTCTGGCGTTTGCGATTATTCCTGTGCAGTAGGGTAAAGTGGGGTAAAACCGGCCAACTAAGGTTCGAAGGACTGTCGGAGCTAAAATATTCGACATAGAGCTCTCAAATTTTATCAAAATATTCATTGTTTATCGGATAACAATTTGTCTTTCCAGAAAAGTTACAGTTTCATTACTTATTTTATCAATGATTTTTTTATAAAAAAATGTCAAACTACTCGTTTTTATCCCACAAGTGTGGTAAAACCTGGGACACATGTTAAACGTTATGGGAAATAAGGAAAAGTCGATTTTTAGCGGAAAAGTTGCAATCACTTTTATTTTATATGAAAATTTAAAATATTAGCCACAAAATTCACTTGTAAAGCAGTTGTCTTCTACCTTCGCGCCACTGCAGCTTTTTTGGGCTAAGACAGTTTTTACATTGGAATAACCCTTCTTCTTTATTTAAATTAGAAAATAAATCATTAAAATATAAACAATCAACGTCTGATGTGTTTTTAACGTCTTAATCGGAGGAATCATCAATACTGACTCTCCCGGTCTTGCGTCGCTTGGAGTACCCGATTTTACACCGAGTGCAGAGGTTATATAAAACTAAATAGAATCGCACAATCATTGGAGTGAATTCTTATTGTTTGATAGGGTAGAAATCCTCAGTAAACGTATAATGAGCTGGGCTAAATATATGTTTTATAACTCTAATGACATTTAAATAAGGATAGTTTAAAATCAAACGCACATTAGAGAGCTGACGTCTTAAAAGAAATAAACCTTCACAGATGCACTGAATTCAGCAGATACAAAATTGCACTAAGACTGTTCTTTTTTCTTGATTAGTTGAGTTTATCCAGTATCTATCTGCTAGAAAGGAAAAATAAAAGTCCCAGACTCAAGGGTACCCGGTTTTACCCTAGTCTTCCCTACAGTACGTGTTTTTCGGATTTGAGATTTCAGAGGCATTTCGGATAACCCGTGTTTGGGTTAACCTGAATTCGGTTAAACCGGATTTTATTGTAATCATTTTATCAAACAAAAAAGTATACCATAATGATACTCCTTCAATGAATATGCAATTATCTGAATTTTAGACAGATGGGTAAACATTTTGCTATAAAATATACATTCGTTAATCGCCAAGTAAAATAATTATAAATGCACGATATTATACAGAAGGATGAATCTTCCACAAAAGGAATTTTGAATCTTCCCCTGACTCAGAGCCTCCTATTTTCACCCCCCTCCAGCTTTCGCTTACCTCTCTGTGTCTGACAACTACGAAAACGCTCATCGCTATTCGTGAGCTGTCAGAAATAGCTGTTTCATCGTTTACATCGTGAACTGTCTGCTTCCTTTGAATAATATCAATAAAGAGCGGAATAGCGCTGTCAACGAACACGCTTTCAGAGAATGTGCAGCATGTTTGCAATCGCATGAAATGTCTGAAATTGAAATTGCTCTTGTCATTTTACATATCCGTAAAATTAGTGTTTTTATGTTTCGAAAAAGCAATTTTGTGGTATTTTGTCTTTCCTATCGCTATATACATTTCATGCCTGCCTTGTTTGAGATGTTGGATTTTTTGGGGAAGGTTGTGCCACTGTGAATAAATGCATCCTAAGTAAAAAAGTAAAACTCATATTTTATGTCACTTTAAGGCAACCAGGGGGCCTTCAAAATCATTTTTTAAAATTTTCAACTTATATATTTGAAATTTTGCAGGCATTGATAGGAACACTATATAAGACAAAACACAAAATTTTACTGCAATATATTTATATATTTCTGAGTTATGGTATAAATGTAATTGTTAATAACAATTAATGGTCTTAATGATAAATGGTTGAGGAACTTCAATTTTTTTCAAATTTTATGACATTTTATATAAGTATAAAAACATATATGGAGAAGAATTTTTTTTACATTCATATGGAAGTTATTTTGTTATTAAACCTTAAATATTTTCTTCCATATCTAATTTTTGAGCCATATTTTTTTCCCAAATCAGTAGTTTCGAGATATTAGGTGTATTCATTTTGAAATGCGTTGCTGAAACAGAAAAATTTATCCCAAAAATTAGTTTTGTTTGAAGAGGGTTAGTGTAACTAAAACAAACAATAGAGTGAGATCGAGAAATTTTGGAGAGCCTGGAATATTTATCATAAAGGACATTAATTGATATTAAAAATTGTATTTATACCCATAATTCGGAAAGAAAGAAATATATTGAAATTTTGTGTGTTCTCTGATATATCGCCCCGAATTAATTCCTGCAAAATTTCAAATTGATTTGTTGAAAATTTAAAAAAAATTATTTTGAAGGCCCCTGGGTGCCTTAAAACAAATTTGGAAGGGAAATTGTTAAATTTCATATTTCAGTATTACAACTTTAGGGAAGAATCTAATAAAAATTATATTTTTATTTTCAATAAACCATTGTAAAGACAAGCTAATTGGTGAGGTTGATAATTAAGGGATTTTATCTGGGGATTTCAACGAGTTAAAATAAATATAAAAAAACCTTTAAAAAACGCTTTTACCAATGCATTAAAAAAGAAAATAATGATTTTTCTCAAAAATCTGGAGGACAAAAAAAACAATCGTAAAATAGTGAGGCGCAGGTAGAAAAACTGTAAGTAAATTAGAATTGTAATCGCATTTATGATATATTTTATATCATGAATGCTTAATAACATTTCGTTTCTTATGATAATCAATGTGGTTTTATATATTTCTCCTACTTTTTTCAGCGTCTTACTCTTTTATGCTTTTTGTTTTGACCTCCAGGTTTTTGAGAAAAATTTTTATTTCCTTTTTTTAATGCATTGGTAAAAGCGGGGTTATTTTTAAAGTTTTTTATGTTTATTATTTTCTATTTTTAGTCTTTAATTTATGTCATAATTCAGTATTATTAATATATTATACATCAACTAACTAAAGCAATTATTTTATTGAAAAAGGTCTGATAGGATGTATTTAATAAACCTATGCTTTATTTAATTCCAGCAATAATTTCTTTAAAAAGATCAATAAATAGGACATATTTATTTTTATTGAAGCATTTAAATTACTGTGCCAAGTATTTTAGTTCTCAAAAATAGTATAGATGGCGGCACTGATACTTACCGAGTACAAACGTAATTTTGCGATTTTTTTTTAAATTGATATTTGAGAGCTCTCAAATTATTAAAATATTGCATTGTCATCAAGAACCAATAAATATACAACATGTCAGAACTCTAGTGCATTAAAAAGTGATTGAAAAATTGATCACAAAATTTCAACCTTACATACATACAAACATGAAACATTTCAAACTTAGTAAAAGCATTTAATAATAAAGAAACAGACTGGAATGTGAAGCTGGAAAGCACACGAAATTTTAAATTGTTACACTAATGTAGTCAACTTGAATAAAATTGTACTCTATCCTTAATGGAAATTCAGGGATTGACCATCTGATTTTCGACCTCTTGCAGGACGCCAAATCTTACAGACTAGAAAATCACCCGCCATGGTATGACGGGTGCAAATTACGTCTTCATTCAAGAGATTTCCTGTCAAATTTGACGTCTTTAAATAGATATATATGCGAGAGAAATGTTTAACATTGATTGAAAACAAATAAAATTAACATATGTTTTATGACAGGAAATATTATTTATTTACACATTTTCTATATTCAAAAAACCTCTTGGTAAACAACATTCCGTGTGAAGTATTTTTCGTTGTTTAACAATTTTCCTTGTACTTCAGATGTCCAATCAAAACAAAGCACTTATCTGCTTGTCAAACGTTTCAAAAAATATTATCATATTATATCATCACGATTGCAATAAATAATCAGATGCATCGTGGCGTCCAAACTATATTACGCTCATGATATACCACTGACGTAATTTACTACTTTCTATTAAAAAACGGAAATTAATTTGAAATATATGATTAATATAATTTAAAATTTGTCGTGAACTTTTGATCATAGCGAGATAAATTTTATATCAATCAATAGCAAATTTCATTTCACTATTTTTGAGCTATGAAATTTGAAAGTAGAACGACAATTACTTTTTTAAATTTAAAATTACTGAAATTTATGTTCTCTAACATTGAAATAATGCTGTTTAACGCCTAGCAGTGCTATGGCGCGAGTTTTATTATTGGTAATGTTAGAACGTTACCGAGAGACAGATCTGAGCTATTATATTAGTAATGGCACACATCGTCTAGGTTCGTGATACTTTGAGAGAGCAGCAATGTGCAGTAATCTCGTACACAGTTGTAACATTAATTGATTCAAGACACGAAGAAGAGACTCTCTAATTTTTTCCACTTGAACGCTGTGAAAACCACTCAGAGAATTATAATTGTGTAGATGTTTTTATTAAAGAGACTTTGATTGGATTTGATCCGGCCAGTGATAGTGAAGAGTCATTAAATTTGGTCATAAGGACATTTTTTAATGAGCAGTGAAGGAGAAGTCCTTTTTTTGAACAAGCAGTAGCAGAATTTTTTTTGTATTTTATTAATCTTCAGAACAGTGTAATTAAACTTTTTTTTTAAATAGGCTTTTAATTAGAAAAAAAGAAGCTCTAATAATGTACCATCGTTCCAATCAAGAAAACCGGTTGCCCAGATTGGACAACCAAGTTCTTTAAGAATAATAGGAATAAAAATACTTTTCGATTCTGAAATTCACAGCATCACACAATACACGGATGCATACTCAAGTATGACATTTTATGCACTGCATCACTTTCTTCCTTACAAATGATGTAAATGATACGCATCATTTCACTCTCTTTGATCCAACATGTGATGACTTTAGTATCCTTTTATTGTTTTTTTCCACTCTTACTTGTTATTATTCCAATTTTCCTTACTAGTGGTAGTTTTGATTACTAGCGGTAATAAACTGCTTTCTGAACTATTCTTGTAGTTTAAGATAACAATTCATTGATTTAAATAGTCCAATTTAGAGATACCTTTGTGGTCCATTCTTGGGGACCTGTGGAGAATAGCAAATAAAAATCCCCTAACATTATTTTTAAAATATTTTCATGAAGTGATTGTAGTAAATTGTAGCCAAAGAAATTTCCTATCTGAGGACATAATAAAATATTTTTCTACCTAATTTAGGCTTTTTGTCTTTTTTTAAAATAATCAATTACTGATGCCTTAATCCAAATACTTGTTCTCTAACTGTAACCTTGCAGCGCTTTCTCCTAAAAATAACATCATACACCCTGTTTGCCTCGTTATGACATAATTTACCTATTTCACGGCCATATATTTAATAGAATTATACTAGAAACTTAATTGATTAGAATAGAGGCTTTTTATCGGTAGAATGTGAAAATTTCGATTGAGTCCGCAAATAAAATATTCAGTTCAAAGAGTGTGGAAATATTGATGGTGATGGGAAATGTAATTTCTATCTCACTATAATTGCGATGTGATTGAAGAATTGAACATAGAATGATAATTTAGATTAGACGAAGTATTTCCCCATCATAACGATCAAATTTTAAGATAAAAGTTTTTCCGTCGTTACAGTTGTTTGTAAGTTATGGACGTAAAGAAAATTTCAATTCCTAACTTCAACTTCTATTTAACATAGGTCAGTGACACTTCTTTGGATGTGTTGTCATCAGTTGCATTCTCTTCCACTCTTATTCTTCGTTAAAGCTCAACCCTTATGATATTAAAATAGAAACTGATTTAGGAAAATTTCCTTTTCCTTACATTTTGGGCAAAAGAAATCGGCCTTCGCCTCCTGGCTTGCCGAAAGGAATTTTCACTTACACCAGGGTGAATTTTCGTTGTAATTGGAGCTTCGATCCTCAGACTCCAATACCAAATCTCTGACCAAAGTTCATAAAAATCTAGATGGAGTTACCTAGTGAAATGATCTAGCAAATCATTTGTTTCAACAAAGTTATGGCATTTTTTTGTTACAGCTTCAATTTTGATTAGTATTATCGGCCTTTAGCCTTTAGGCTACGTGGAATTAACATTTTCCTTACGGAAACTGTTGCACCAGAAAATTTTTTACTTTTAATGCGGGTCGGTACAACTGCTCTATCAGACACAACTGAGGATTTCACTCCCCGCATTCAGTGCTGTTCTTCTGGTTTAAGTCCCCGTAGCCTAAAGGTTAAACCAGAAGAACTGCGTTGAATATAGGGAGTGAAATCCTCCCTTGTTGTTGGTACAGCAGATGTACCGGCCCGTAATCAAATGTAAAAAAATCTGGTACAGCAGTTGTACCGCTCATAAGCAAAAGCTTAGTATCTAAATAATATTATTCTAAAATAAACAATGGCTATCCTAAACACATATTAAGGCTATCAGTCTTAGAAATCTGACAAATAAAAATATATTTTATAACTGTATTCAATCAACACATTTTGTAAGCGATTTTTCATGCTATGTAAATTTCTTACATAATAGTAAACGCATTGATGAACGTAAATTTTGCCGTCTGCGCACATTTTGCACACAGCGGCACTGGCGTACGGTGCTCTGAAGAAGATTTACGTTACTGCGTTCAGCGGTTCGGTAGAAGATAGCCGGACATACATAGACAGATACATACATTTGTTTTCCTTCGAATTTTAATAGTGTAGATTAAACCTATTTTTCACACTTAACGTGATATATCCTTTTCTTTTATTTAATTCACTGGCAAAGAGGTCCTCTCCAGCTCTTTGGATTGCCTCCCTATATTCTAATGCAAAAATAACTTGTTCCTGTATAACTGATTAACCCTTAAATGTGTACTTTTGAATCATCATGTACTTCAAGTATATCAACAAATATCCCATTAATCTAACTACAGATTTATATTCCATATTCTTAAAAGCCTATTAAAACTTGTTGTTCATTTTTTGATGAAAATCCAAAAACTGAAAAAAGCAAAAAATAGTTATGAAATAAAAAGTATGGAGAAAATGCATAAATCGAAATAGATGCGGCTCAAACATGACAACATTCCAGAATTTAAATAAATAGAGGAACAAAATAGAATCGTTAATTGGAGAAACCGTGAGTCATCTTTTTTCAAACTTGCCTTCATGTTATTTTCACATCCTAAAGGGGTATTTGCATAGTGAAGAAATGACAAGAGTCAAGTAAAGTCACAATGTAGGCATATAAAATCTACCAGGAAAAAACGTCTTAATCATTGATTAAAAAATTTAATAAGTTTTTTACAGCATTTTGAAAATGACTTACGTGTCTTCTGCAGTCATCGATTCAGCTATAGGCAAAAAATTATATCAAGAAAGAAATTTTCATAAAAGTAAACAATTTCAGAAAAGCAGAATCTACAGCAAGTTGATTTATTGACATTTTTCAAAATGTATTTAGTGCATCTTTCTAAATAATTCATGCCAAATAAAACTATAGCTTAGAAATTAATTTAAACATTGGAATAATGACTCAAGTTTGTTTCACCGAATTTCTTCAGTTTCTATTTCAGTCTACAATAATTAGAAATTTAAGTCGCGTATTTATTTAAAGCTAATTAAGGAAAATATTTCATGGAAATACCTTTATTTGTCTCAGAACTAATTTATAAATAAATTAATGAATATATTCTGGAGAGAAATTCCGAAAATTGAAAATAGTAAAGAGGGATTCAATTTAATGAGAATCAATTTAATGAGGTTCAATTTAATGTGAGTTTTTCGTTCTATGATCCTCTTTCAACGCATTTTTAAATATAGTTTTCTGAGACACGTATATTTCAAGTGATCAGTTATTTTACAGAAGTGATCATTCATAAAATTCAGGGTAATTACAAAATAATCGTAGGGCTTAAATTCACAAGATTTCAAAAAGTATTAGAACTATGAAAATAAATCATTCATAATTCAATAAGGTAAGACAATATTCCCCAAAGATGGTTAAGCATGTCATTGCTTATTCTCGTAAAACCTTGGCAATACGGTCCAAGAGCTCATTCCACGTAGTTGACAGTAGTGGCACATAGCAGTATCTTTCATATAATTTCAAATGTAATCTTTAAAGAAAACCCCGACCTGCTGTAGCATCCAGGTTAATGTTGACTGGCAGGCCGCTGCGACACTTAATACGGGAATAAAGGCCGGCCACATGATAGCCCCCAATGAGATCGGCTCATGCTACGACATTATGACCCTATAAACCGTCATCGGAGTTGGATCCTAAGAGCTACACCACCATTATGGTACCTACATGGGAACCTAAAAAGAGTTACCCCCTCCCTGCCTTGTTATAAGGGGTGGGTTTCTGAATGGTACTGAGGTACTACTGGCTCCACTACTGAGGCCAGGGTCCTAATAGTACGCACCGACAACAGCTCGACCCTTCCTGAAGAAGGTACGCACTATCACTGGCGGAGGGTAACTCGATCCGCACTATTACTATGATTACCAGGGAAGCTAGAACCCACTTATCTGGCCACTTCTCATCCGTGTACTCGCGGTGCCCACCAGAGAAGCGAGACTAGGCTTAATTATCTGGTGACTTCTCATCCCCATATTTGAGGCGCCCCACGGTGGGACTAATCCCAATTGTAGAAATCGCAAACTGTAAGATCTGGAGGCATTAGCAGTCACCTGAAAAGTTCCAAGGTCGAATATTCACGACGGCTTCAAGCCGAAACCCATCGCCGACGCGGGAAAACGGTCAGAATTGATCTGTGTGTAGCTGAAGGTTGGATATCCAAACAGTCCAAACATCCAATGCTTCACAAGTATTACCGGGCCATGACCCACGTCCATTGACTCACCCATTGGATTTAGAGTCTACAAGGATAATCCATAAATTAACACCAGCAGGAGTAGTGATTATGTGTGTGAGAACGGATACTTCGGGTGGATGGATCACAGGAGAAATCAAAGACGGCTGGGATCGGGGGTGACTATTAGTGCATGGATTTGCGTGGTGTGGAATGGATGTGAATGACCTACCGAAATAGCTAGACTAAAGATTAGAGCGGCATGAAGTGCCACCCCACAATTTGCGCGGTGTGGATAGATCTTGAATGGCTGGCTGAAAGACCCCACACACGCATGAGATTTGTGCCGAAGAAATCATTTGCTCCGAATGGAGAAATTATTTGTGACGAAATGTCAGAGAAGCAATAACGGCTTGAAAAGAATTGAGAGCAGCTGTAGTACACACGGACTCCCGCAGAGCAAGAGTTTCTTTAATCGCTTGTCCGGCCCTTTTGCGGTTCGAGAAGAAAATGCTAAGAAAATGAGTCGGACAAGTCATTAGCGACACTCTTGCTCCGCGGAAGGTCCGGGTGTGCTACCAACAGAATCCAATGTATTTCAGACACAAATCGCATGTGTGTACCAGGCCTACATCCTCACCATTTCGTCATTCATTCTAGCGTCGAGAGATTTGCATGAGAATGAAATCGCGCTCCATCTGGCCGCTCACTTGAGAAAGTGAAGGAATGGAAATTTAACTGCTCCATCTTCTTCCCTCAATCAATATTTTGTGTGTGTAGGAAGTGTGCATCTTGAATTTTTTAAACTTATATCAATTGAAACCCGATGATTATTGTGTTATTACAATTATTTATACTATAGAAAGAACCTAGAAAATATTTTAATTTTTTTTATACTGTCTCATTATATGATAGAATGTCAAAATCTGTAAAAATTTTTTTATAAAAACTTGCAGCTTGTTTTAAAAGGGTTTCGAGAAACTTCGAAAATTGTTTAAGGAAATCGTAATTTCCCTCGTCTCCATTAATTAGTGTAAGTAAGCTTTACATGCTGATCCGAACTCGTTTTACTAAGAGAATGTGTCTGAAAAATTAGGAATCAAAAATTATTATAATTTTTTTAAAAAATTACGAATTATTGAAGGAATCGAAATCGCAGAACTGACATGTATAAATGTGGGTGGATATAGAGACCGTAAAATTTATTTCGCAGCAAATCAACAAATTAACTGTGAAACGAAGAAAACAAAATGTATTGACGGCAACACTTATATTTATTTATTTATTTTAAAAGAAAATGCACACTACAGATAAAAGTCCAATAATAGAGTGCATGACACAAAATGAAGATCAAAGATACAAAGAACAAAAGCTGCAAGCAGTGAAACCCAAAAACATTACTAATCTCAGAAGAAAATTAAAAATTGACTGTCGATCATAAAAACATTAAAAAAATATTGAGAAGTTAAAAATTGTAAAAACTTTAAAAATATCAAGAAACGCATAAAGAATTTAAAATGGAATGCAATCGATTATAAAAAACATTAAAAAACGCATTAAGTTTTTAAAAATTGTGAAAACTTCATTCTTTATAGAATACAAAAGTACAAAGCTCAAACCCATAATAATTACAAAAATGTAAACGCATAAATGATTTAAAACGATAACATGCAATCACAAAAGCATTTAAAGAAACACTGAGATTCCAAAAGTCCATGTTGCATACCGTTACATTAAAATCATTAAATTTTTTTTTAATTTTTAACATTTTTTTAAAATTTATAACCTTAAATCAAAAAACCATTAAAAAAAGATTAAAAAGCTAAATATATACAAGCACAAGATCCTAAAAAACACAAATTAAGAATACGAATGCAAACCTATAAACATTCTAAAATATAGACAGTATATTAGAATGATTTAACCTTATGTTTAGAACCGAACCTTCATAAAATAATAAATTTATATTTAAAATCCAGATTTAAGTTTTATTTTCCGGAGCAATAAAAGATTGCTTATCTTTATTTTTTAATAAAGTCAATTTAAGAGACAGAATCGTCAAATAATAAAATCAACCTCTTGTGCCGTCTAAAACCTAGCTGTGCATTCTTTAGAAAGATACACACTTTTTTTCAAAAATAAAATCGACGCTGCGATTCTCAACACCAAACATGACAGCATTATTTTCAATCAGCATGCTGAATTAGATAAAGACTACCACGTCAATTAAGAATAATTACATCAATTTATAAAATTATTATAAGCTGAATTTCTAAAGTTTCTACATGGCAATAACAATTGAGACAATAAATAATCACATCTGCGCTTTTTTTCAGATTCAAGTAGTTTTTCAAAAGGCTTTGCAATAGATGAAAAAAAATCGTTATATGGCTAATTATAATCTGCCTTAAAATAATTCAACATTCTACACACATCCCATTTACATAGTAGGATTAATTAATAGTAAAAAAAATATGGTATTAAAAAGTGTAATTTAAATTTGCTAAAATAGATTTAGTAGTAGTACTGAGGAACAATAAATATTTTAGGCATACATTTATGAGCATTTTATGCCTAAATTTCTGTGTGTGAAAATATTTTCGTAGCAATTTATATTTGTGAGATTAATTGGTTAAATATCTTATTAATGCTATAGATGTTTTACGTTTTTTTTAAATTAAGGCATAGAGAATCACAGCAATAAATGCATTTTTAATCCGCGAGGACACTACGAAAAGTAATGGAAAGACGCGCAAGGGGGGTGTTCGACCGTCCAATTCGTCATTTCGCTATTTAAACAAAACTAGCAAAATTGTTAAGCTATATCTGCTCCAAATGATTTAGCAAACAGTTTCAGTTATACAAGAACAAATTTTTAGACGAAAAATTTAGTAAATAAAACATTATATTATTCAGCGCATTGCGAGCATATAAGAAAAGCATATTTCTTACATACATGTTTTCAACATTTTTTATAGTAAAGAATCATCAATATAATAATCTTTATACAATTTAGAAAAGAAAATAATGCTTCTAATTTTCTTAGGTGCACCGGAAACCATATTTTTAGAAATCAAAATAAGTATTCTGATGGACTAATCTTTAGATCTAATAAATTTAGGGCGTAATGAACTTTTATTTTTCAGACAAATTTCTACAATTTTAAGCGTTTCCTCCAATAGTTTTTGTGAAAGAGGATAACACATGTATCAGCTGACTACAGTTGTATTATGCTCAGAATAATATAACTTGTCTAACTAATAATATGTCTTGACATTTTCACTTACACTATATATTGAACCCGCAAAAATCTCCATTTTAGAAATATGGAAAGTTCTTAAATTCACTTTTTTCCTCCCTAAAATTAAATAGCGATATAATATTATTTTCCTGGCCATAATACAATCATTCAATCGAACAAAGAAACCTGACGCGAGGGTGCGCAAGAGGGTGCACATTAGGGTGGCCCTTATTATAATGGTGAAAAATTTACTTAACAATTTTTAAGCGCACACCCCTTAATTTTTTTCCTTTTACCATAATATGAAAGTATTCCAAATATTTCTTCAATATATAAAGATTAACCCGTGCCGCATCGAGCTTGATTATATGATTATATAAAAATATAGGAGTAAAAACGAAAAATTAAATATTTTTTGAAATGAACATTTATTATTCATATTAAAAATGTCTTGATTTTGTTAAGAATTTTAATAATACGCATTTAATACAGTTAACAATACAATTTTAATCATTTAACATTTTTCAATAATATATTTAGTCAAATTTTCGTTTCAGAGTAGCCTTCTTGCAGTCCGGATACTACTTCCTGTGGTCTTCCGACACACTGAAGAAGAAATTGCTTTTGCTCTTCATCTACAGTTAATAATCCATTAAAATCTTGCATCAGTTTCACCCCTCTTTCGGCTGTATTATTAACAACTCAGAGATTTTGGAATATTTCTTGTGACTTTAAATAAGAATCGTCCCTATCCCAAAGATCTGGACTGATATTCAGAAAGCTAATGTCGATATTCAATTTCTTTAACAAATTTAAACTTTTCTGAGAAATGAAGTCTTCTATTGCTTTTCCTAAAAAAAATAAAACCAATAACTAATTGTGCGATATCATATCTAAATTCTGAACAACTTAATGTGTAAATATAAATTAGAAAATCTTGTTAAAAATTTGATAAATGAAAAAAAATTCACTATCATTATAAAATCAAAGAAAAATGTCTAATAAAATTATTCTTAGTAAATAAAATATATTGTGTGAAAATTAAAATCTTACCTAGAAGAAGGGAAACTTCAATAGGCTGAACAATACATTTTCTTTCAGTATGAAGATTTTCCCGGTTCAAATTCTCTATGATGCGCTTTTTGGACGCAATATTAACATTTTTATCAAAAAGCGCTAAAATGCTCGACTCTTCATTTAAGTACCACAGATGATTACAAAACTTCTTCAAAGCAATTGATGAAATGCTCTGATTTTTGTTTTGATATTTCTTTAACTTTTTAAAAACATTAAATCATTAAGTGGAGCACCAATTGCGGATGAACTCTCTAACCATGATTTAACATACACTGTCACAAGAAACAAACAAATATTCTTCAGACCATTTAGTTCAGACATTTTTAAAGACAATTGCTGCCTGAATAAAAATATTTTAAAGGAGTAAATGGCCTTTGCCATCCATCTAGCATGATGTAAAGCCCCTGGTGGTCTGATTTTGATAGTCGAGTCTGAGTTCCTTCCAATAAAGACTATGCATAATTCAACGAGCTCCTGATAATCGTTCTTCAAATTTTTATTTTTTAGCGCATTAGAAAGATAATTCACATTTCTCAGTATTTCGCTCTCACTACATATTGCGTTCAAGTATTTATATCCGTCCATATAATTTTCTTTTTCCAAATTATTCCATTTTTCTCTGATTTTTTTAAAGAAAGCTACATCTGGACTAGAAGTCACCTCGTTTAACTCATATTCGAAAACATTTCGTAGCACTAATTCATATATGTGATGCCTACATGGAAAATATGTCATCTCTCGATCTGCATACAGCTCTAGAAATGTAATAGCACCGTTGATACGACCCTTGTTCGAACTAGTTGAGTCAGAACAAAGGATTTGAGCTTTATCTTCCAATCCCCAATCTTTTAAAACATTCCAGACAGCCATAGCTTGATCCTTCCCTGAAGAATTTTCTAATTTTGGCACTCCCAGCAATTTTTCTTCTTCTTTATATGTAACAATAATAGGCAGTCTTTCACTTTTTAAATCTCTCACATTTAAAGCAGATAGCAATTTACTATCCCAATGCACGCATACGAAACTAGGTTCATTTTCTTTAAATAATTCTTTAATCCTAGTAGCTTTCGTCTTACGAAAATCTTCCCGATATCTTTGGATCGTATTTTGATTAATTGCCAGTTCATCTATATTGTGTCCTAAAGACTCAGCTACGGCTTCGAGAATAAAAACAGCACTTCTCTGACTAATGTGGAATCGATCGAGTATAGCCATTATTTTTGGAGTTAAGAAACATTTTCTCCCACGTACAATTCCCATTCTTAATTCTATCTGCGCATTTATGTTTTCCTCAAGAGACGACTGGGCAATGTTTGATGAAGGCCCAGGTTGATCAGAAATATCTTCGGTACCTGACGATTCTTCTGATGAATCCATGAAATTGTCATCTATCTCCGAACTATGATGAGCCTTAGCCCATCTGTTTTCTTGTTCCATGACTCTCAATAAATACCCTTTCTTCACACTTTGCTAGCTTCATATCGATTCCCATTAGACATCCTCTCCGTCCTGGTTCTCTTTGACCCAATGAAAGTTTTCTGTCTTCAATTTTTATGATTTTCAAGGCATTAGCGTGAGCAATATGAAATAAATTATTTAAATCTGATATAAAGTTACGTGCATTTTCTTCTTGCTTTTCTGACCTACGGCAGGTACTTTTTTGAAGATTGCGCCAATGATTGTACATCTTCATGATCTTTTCTACATAATGAGGTGTCGCTCTTGTAGGAATCCTTACTTTCTCCCAGAAAATGAGGCATTCGCGCACTACCAAGTTGGCATTTTCCCTTATAGATAATTTAACTTCATGTAAATTATAAAATAGCATCGATAGTACTTGCCGATTAGATGGAAGTTTGCATCCGGTAATTTGGTGACGTTCACTACCAATTAAATAAATATTTCGATCACCACTTCTCAAATTCGAAGCCATAATTGCACTAATAGTTGATCCGAACAGCGACTAGAGTAGACTGAGAACGAGAAGCCGGCGTAGGAAGGAGCGAGACATGAACGAACAAGTCGCTGCTTGCACCCACATGCTTCCTACTTCTACCGCGATGCGGCACGTGTTCCCGACCTTTGATTTGAACAAATGAGGCCTCTAATTGTTTCTAAGAATAAAAGGGACAAAAATGGAGGGTGTGCGATTTGAAATTAGAACTTCAAAAAATAAGGGTCACCCTAGTGCACATCCCTTATGGTGATTTCTAAACAAAAAATAAAAGAATTTCTCTTGAAACATATTCCGTCGTTTGAATGTGTCCTTTAAGGCAGATAGCATGGATTTGACTCATTTCGATTAAAGGGAAGTCAGCATTTTTCACAGTTTACGTGGCGTGCGGTGTCGGACACCCCCTTGCGCGTTCTCGCGAGTCAATCTTGGAGTTTTTAAGGAGTTCAGAGCAAAGTGGTTACAATGTTAACTCTCGTAAAACAAACCAATGATTTAGCACTGGAACATCAATTTTTTATATACAATTCTGACATTCATATAGCTATATGCAATCTTTTAAAAAATCTGTACGTAATGTTTTCAATTTATTCTATACAGTTTAAAAAATATTTATACATTTGCTTTAAAATCATGCGAATTTTTAAAAAAGTATTATGAAATTCAAATAGAAATGGTGTATGTGCGACGCAAATTAAAATTTACCATTAAGTTCTTCAAACAACCATTTGTCTTATTCCCGTTGCAAAAAAACACGATGTTATAGATAATTTGTCATACCCACTTTTCGTCTTCTTATTTACTTTCCTAGTAAAATCGTGAGGAAAAAATTCTCTTAGGGCAATCCCAACTTCTTGACGTGAGTCTGCGATAAATCGCCAGGTCTGTCACTAAGTTGGCGATAAACGACAATGAAACTTACTTCTAAGAGGCTCGTCTATATATAACACCTCAGCTGGCTAACAATTTTCAAGACTTTCGGAAAGGCACTAACTTTCTGTGATATATTTCAGTGTCCTTTCTCTCTTGCCACGTGTCACTAAATATTGAACTTTGTCACGACGCCATTTTCGGTCAAGCAATCTTGTCGTATTTCTACACATTTTAAAACTGATTTTAAACAGATAATGAATCGGTTACCTAAAAATGCTGTTGCGTTTGTTTATATTGCTGTATTCGTTTTGGTTTTACGAAACATGCAAATAAAGCGGCATTTAAATATGATCAGTAGGTGGGCAAAGATGAACTTAAAGAATCGAATCCAAGAAAGGAAGCATCTTTCCCATCGTTTCTTAAATAAAATTAGTAACATTCTTCTATTTGCCGAGGAGTCGTTTGATCATTTTTTTTTCAAATTTTTTAATTTTTTATCTTTTCTCTGACAGAACGTGTATATATGAAACCATGGAATAGGAACATGTGGGAAACAAAGTAGGAACATGTGTATATGAAAAATATTAATTTTTCACCATTTATCAGCAATAAAACAAAAACTCCCATTGAAAGTTTTGACACGAAAATTTGTGGTTAATTAAAAATGTCTAATTATCTGATATTGAGTCTTTTCTCTCTCCAACGCAAAATCAAAATATTAGATTGTTTAGTAAGTGTAAGTAAAAATTAATTGGCCAAAACGCGCATCTTTTATGGAATATGAAGTGAAGAAACTGGAAATCAAAAATATTTCTAACATGTTTTTCCTTCCCCATTTATTCTTTTCTGCCTTTCCTCCGGCAATTTTCAGCATAAAGTTTCAATTACGGGAGGTTAAAATCTCAATGTATACTTTTTAAGCGAAAATTTAAAAAAAGAAAACTATAAAAATTACCAATTAATATTAAATATGGGTAATCAATAGAATTACTTTTACCATCTTTAAATGGGCAAATTAAAAATTAATCCTTGCTTTTGTTTGAATTTTCAAAGTTGCTTCCAAACTCTCTTTTCGGATCATTATGATTTCTTGATTATGAGTATTTTTTTCAATATTTTTAGTTGCTTTATTAAATATAAAAGATTCATTCGCATTTTGTTGCAGTTCTTATTAATGAAAGTTGAAACTTCTTTTGCCTTGAAAGTTATGCACACTAAGCAGCATTTATATACTACGCAGAGTTTCAACATCAAATATAAATTGATAGTTTATCGTCCCTTTTTCTCATGAATAAAAAAATTTGATATTTGATAATTTAAAGTTCGCCAGGGAAGTTTCTTTGTCTTATTCTATGACGGTAAAAAATTTGTCCAAACGTTTTTTCTTCACGATGCGTTTATGAACATTTATCTCAATATTGCATGCATAGACCTATTGTAAGAGATGTAATGTACGATGGAAGCGTGTAATATTGATACAATGGGAATCTCTACTAATAATAAAGGAGAATGTGTGTGTGTTTGTTGGCGCTCTACAGGCCAGACTGCTAGACCTAGAGCTGCGAAATTTGGCACAAACATACTTTGGAGGGTGGGAATATGCATCTTAGAGCTCTTGCTTTAAATTGTAATAAGAATTTTAATTAATTAAAAATTAAACGAAATTGTTCCGCTTATCCTAAATAAGTTTCGAAAAGGATTTTCTCTGTAGGATTTTACAAAAACAGCGAGATTTGCTTGGATGCTCAGAAGGTATTCAGAGTCCATTTCAATATCACTGTGAAGGATTCATTTTATTCTGTTTACGCAATCAAAGTAAAGGTTTGTGACAGAGAAAAAGAAATGGAAATGATAAAAAGTCAGCGCTCAGTAGAGAATATTGCAACCATGGTCAGATATCCTCTTTTCAAATTTTTTTTCTTAGAAATGAAAATAAACGAATGCGTGTGCCATAGATGTGTCTTTAACCTAAATCAATATCGTTTTTACAACTTAGTCATTCTATATATTACCGTCTTTTATATAGTTTATATTGATAGCTAACTTCTGACTTTGCTTTTAGGAGAGGCTTTAAGAGAATGAACAAAACAGCACATAGGCACTTAGCTATGTCTTGAAACCACTCTTATGTAATTACTTTACGACAGACAAAAGTTAAGGGGATGAAAACGACTTTTACTGCTAAAAATATAATATACTAGTGTTGTAAATTACTTTGATTATTATTTCCTTTTCTTGCTTATAATATTATATTTTGTTGTTAGAACTACAATTTATAACCTTTTAAATATTTTGCTAATTATACCTTTTACACTCTCACTGTCTAGTTATCCCAATAAATAATTCTCATGTTTATTAACTTAGATCCTGAGTGATTCATAGGAATATTAGATCTTGAACATATTTATGAAAAGCAGGTTTTAATAGCATTAGACAACATAAAAAAACTAATACATCTCTAATCACAATCTAGCACTTAATTTTCTACTATACTCAAGCGTGAAAATCACATTTTCCTAACATAAGATGAGACAACCTTACAACTCAAATAAATTGATCAGAAATGTAGACACTGAGAATTAGGAAAGGTGAATCTAGTCTTAATTTAAGTTCTCAATATGTCTCTAAAATAAGTTCCATATTTATTTCCAAGTAAAATTTTAAAACATGTCATTACGTTGTGTTTAAATTTAATTTAGACATTATAATTTAATATTCAACCCACGTTACACTAAATAACTGCCTCCATCAGTGTCATAGCAGTGACGAATAAGACAGAAAACCAAATTACTTTAAATTAACAACATTTATTTGTATCAAACTAACCTTACCACAATACATCACATTTCACATCGAATACCTTAATAATTATGAATCAAATTTACTACTTCTCATAAATATAAACATCAATGCATATGGGAACAAAACACAATAAAAAATGTGATTGAATGAAACAAGTACATTATATGCATAGTGTCGCTTCAGTGTGAGAAAAGGGATTTCATTCTTAACCCTCATTCATACTCAAAAATTAGTTAAATCTTAACATCTTCAACCTTAAATTCATCTCATTAACATTTGCTCATTATAAAAGAAAATTTAATAGTGGCCACCAACAATTTTATTGATTAAATGCCTGTAATTAATTAAATGATTAATTTAAATGATTATATGCCTGTCAGTAATCCTTCTCACCATAATACATCCTAGAATATACAATAACATGCAACACATGACAAATAGCAGTCAGCTAAATATACTGAAATGTAATTCAAATATACTAATACATAGATGTTTTCTCATGTCTCAATTATCCCGTTATATGATAAAGATTTACAAGTAATATTTATCACATCACTTTTCATCAAATTAATCTTCTAGTTAATACATGTTACATATATTTTCAAATACTTAAATTAACATTATTGTTGTGATCTACTCTATAGAAGTTTATGTTTTCAATTGATATAAAAAAGGTTAGAAAATTATGTCAAGCCATTTAGTTTTTAATCAAACAGTAATAGTAATAAATCATATACATATCTTTTCATCACATCAGATTTATATATAAAAGCTTTAGTCCTTACTGTTATTGAACATTGTTGTCCTCCATCGGGCACATCCCAAAATCCTATACGACTTTATATTAACTAATTATAAATGGAATTTCTTAGTTCGTTATATATTTAACACAAGTAATTCATTTTAAATTATACATAGCATCAAACTGTAATAATTACCATTTAACATGTATCTCTCCAATATATTAAATTCACATATAATGAATAGAATTTATATGGTAGTTGAATTTAATAAGTAGTATTTATTATTATCAAGCACATTCAAGAATTAAAGAAAACTGCATGACATTATATCAATTTGAATTAGCTACAATTTTGTTAGTTTGTTTTTTCTTTACTTCTATCAAATAATTAACTATTTAATATTATACGCAACAGTACATATCTTCAATAAGCTCATTTAATGTTTAAGAATATTAATGATACTGCTGTTTCTGATAAAATATTAGCCACAACAACATAATGCTTCAGGGCTTCATTTTTTTCTATCCCTAAAAATTATAAATTGGTTCATTGTTTATATTATAGCACTATCAACGTAAAATTTAAATGCTAAAAAAATTATCTGGAATAGTTAGTTTCTCGAAGCTGCAGTCAATCTCTGGATTGGTACGTAGTGAACCGATTTGGCTAGACATGGCGGAGCGCTGGTAGTGAGATTCCTTGGGTCCTTGCGCTGGCCTTAGAGCAATGTGTAGCTTGTCACGTTCGTGCAGAAAATGGCTATGGCAGGACTATGGTCCAATGATAATATCTCATCGAAACGCGGAAGGGTTAGGAGTATCTCATCGTGGATGGCATCAGAGCATTTTGGTTCAGCAATCTACTAGCAATAATTTGATTTCCTTGCAGAACCCTGTTTCGGCATGCACAGTTTTGACTTGCTGAATATTTGAAGCTTACGTCCGGCATGATGAAATATCGGGCGCCCAAATATAAGTCGGTCCCGGGAGGGCTAGCTCGGCCCTCTTTTCCCTTTCTCCTCTTCTCCCGATCTCCTCTCTCTCTTTTCAGTCTGCCTGTCTCAAAAACAAGATCCTTATCGCCGGAAAACCTAATCCACCTTTGATTGCCAAGGAATTTCAAGTAAGTTCTTCCAGAACCAAACGAAAATCACAAATTTCAACTAATTAGAAGGGACAAAAACAAAGGCTGAAGGCTCATTTTAGATGCCAAAAAAAATGTAACAGTGACACCTTGTTGACATCTTTATAGGATTCCAAACCCAAGCGGGTATGTAAACGGCAAGCAAAGGATCAAGGGTCGAGAAAGAAGGGGTTGAATTTCTCAGAAAAGCAGGGCCATAATGCGAAAGAAATCCGAGCAGCGGACCTTTAAGAACAGTGTACAAGACCTTTATCAGGGGAACGGGGAATTCAGGAATTATCCTCACTGTATTTGAAAACATCGAACATTTTTCATAGCGTCCCTCACACGAACTTTTTTCCGAAAACCTACCAGGAAGATGTTGTGTTCCAGGAAAATTCTTTCCGCTGGGGTTATTAAACTTTTGAGACGTTGTTCGTAAAGAGAAAAATCTTCTCCGCCAGTAAAAGCCAAGTCTCAAAAATGAAAATAAATTTGCTTGAAAAATACTTTGTTGCATAACTAATACTTTCTCGCGACAAATAAAATAGTACAATAATATTAATGGTTACCCAGATTTTTGTCAATTATTAAAACACGAATAACTTTTAATTCGAAATTAGCAAAACAAAACCCAAAGGAAAAATTTTAGAATTTAAATAATTTTGAACAATTTCTTCAGTTTAAAATTCTGTACAACACTAGCCGCCTTCGGCGACCAGCTGGTTCGCCCGTTTAAATTAGATTTTATTTTTGTATTTTATATTAATTATAGCATTCCCCGTTGCGGTTTCACCTGGGGCAACCCAAGAAAGAAGGATAAAAAGTGAATGTTTTATTGTATTCCGTAGATAGTAAAATATATAAAAAAATTAATTTAAAAATGCCATCGATACAATTCTATATGATCAATCACAGCTAACGAAACTTAAAAACTGCGTTTCAAATAACTCTCACTCAATTCATCTATTGTGGTGTCGTTGATTTGAATTATTATTTCGGCAATTTATTTCCTTTATTTAGGTTAAAACACTTAGATTTTATTCTTTGTTTTTATTCATTGTTTAAATTCTGTGATTAAATTACACAAATTGTTTTTTTCCCCTTGCACTTTATGAATTCTGGACTGCTGGTTTTCTTGTAACTTTAGACAACCCCCTTTGGTAGAGCCCGGCCTTTTTCTTTCCACTCTTACTTTTGGATACCTCCCCCTTTTTGGAGAAACGCACGTGCAAGTTTGAATCACCCTTAATTGACTAACCTTACCTCTTTTGAACCCCGTTGAGTTTGAAATTGAAAATAGTTTCTTTAGTTTTCCGCTCTTTTGTAGGAAGGGTTCCGAACCCCCCTTTTACTCCTTTGGTCAATTTCACTCCCGCCGTTTATGACTTTGTGACAATAAACGTGCAACTGACTCTCCAAATTTTATTATCCAGGCGCGACTGTCTGTCTGTCCTGCACAAAGACTATCGTTCGAACCCTGTCTAAAGTGATAAATTATCCCTTGGGGTGTTAGGGCAAAAACCAACTCTTCCGTTTCTGCGAAAACCTCGGTCTCCAATCAGAAGTGTCAAAGGTTCCCAATTGGTTAACAACAGGTCTTGGGGCGGGCACAAGGGTTCGTTGGACGGTGTGGCGAGTTTCTGAGGACAATTTGGCGTATTGGCGCAATTAATTTAATTTTCATTCTATGCCATGCCAATGGAAAAAGCTTGACCTTTGGCTCAGGAAGTGTGAAGCTTGAAGGAAATGAAGGAAAAGCTTGGCACGGCATCTTATTTTTGTATAAGAGGGAGGTGAAAAATTGAAGAGACAAGGAGGGAGAGGAGGAGACAAGGGAGAGAGAGAAAGAGTGACAGATCGTGACTGAGCAATTAACGAGAATTAGTGAAGAAGATGAATTATTGATATTTCTTTTCGGAGCTGAAGAAAATTGGGTTCTGGCAATGACTTCGGTGGTGAAGAGTGAACTCTGATGCTCAGCTTGTGTAAGGGTGGCCATTAGCGGTTTTGAAATAGAAGGGTGCTAAGCAGAGGCCCTAAAAACAATCTTTAAATTTCTCCTGAATGATGATGGCAGCTTAAACTGTTTGAACACATCGAAGCTACAGTTTTGAAAGAGGTGAATCCGTAAGTGCGGTCATGGCTGGCCCTTTTACCTCGGAGTGCTGGACTGGCTGCCTTTTCTAACGGTGTGAGCGGTCATGAGTAGCCCGGCCTGTCCCCGGCGGAAAATTGTCCGGACAACAGTCCTTGCCTGGATTTAAAGTATCAAAAGCGAGAGTCCTGGAGCCCTGCTACTGCAGTGCTTGTTGATGTCTCCATGCATTCCTGTTGAAAACGCCTGTAGATGGGAGGTGACTGCTACTAGGTTTAGTCCCACGTATACTATCTAGGAGGGAGAGCATTTCCTAAACTAGGTGTCAAGAAGAGCTTCAAAACAGATCCGAGACTCGCCTAGCCTGCCAGCTCTTTGTTGTGTCTCTGTCCCAGAACCCCAGCCCAACTCTCTACAAAAAATCTTGACAGATAAGTCTGTTTTTGTTTTGGAATTGAAAGTTTTAATTTAAAAATTTTAAATTTGTAAGCTCATGACTACAGAAATTTAACTTTCGGATTTGTTAATTTATTTTTTATGTGATGTGCAGACGGCTAATTTAAGTATGATTTTGTTAAAAGTAGGAAGAAGATTTAATTTTGGTTACTTAAATGCTATGTGAGCTATCTATGTCTCAAAATACAGGAAGTTACTTTTTTGAGTAAATATTTAAATTTATGTAATACTGGTGTGAATTTGGTATGCAGGATCAATATTCTAATTTGTGTGTTTAATTTAATTGGCATCCTTTTCAAACATCTGCATACTAGATACATGATTGCAGAATTTATGCAAGACAAATATTATTAGACTACCAGCATTAACTTTGACTAGGGATTTCAGGATTTTTATTTATTTGGTTAGATTGAAGACATAATGCTGATATGAACTCTAATTATCCTGTCATGTGACTTTTTATCCAACAAATATGTGTGTGTTTTTTTAATCCAGAGCATCAGTATTCGTGCTCAGTTTATGACATGCAAATCCCCACTAATTGCCTTCATATTTATAAAATCTTAAATAAACTGCATTTAATTTTTCATTACAGTTTCTGTCATTGATTCATGCGCTTGTCTTATTCCACACTGTGTCCTAACAGTTTCTCCAGGTCTGGTGCAATATGCTATAATTATGTCTGTGTAATGTTTACCTGGGGTTATTGATCAATTATTTTGAACACAACGCGGATTGCTTAATTTTCTTGAATGTACTTTTCATGCGATCATTTATTTAGATCTTGGTTGCATAATCTCTTATCAGAAATCTGTGATTAAATGTAATAAAGTAATTTAAAAATAAATTTACACGACACTGTCACTCATCGGTAAAATGATTAACTTTGGATATGGTCGCGAAAGCCGATTATACTGGACGCCCCGTGGGATCCAGTGGGTGACAGATTGGGTGAAAAAAGTGAGGCGGCTAAAAATTTATAGACACCTAAAAGACCCGGAAGTATAGGGGGTAGAGAATGAAATTTAAAAATATAATTAAAAAATTAGTTAGTTCACCCGAACACTATTTCATTTTTGTAATTTCTAGTTTTAGGCAACTAAAATGAAATAAAAATTTAATTTTTCTCTAAAAAAGTAGAGGCGACTGACCTTCCTCGCTCCTCTTCCCCAGACATGCCGCCACTGGTGTGAACTATGAATGAGCAGCATTTCTCTCTAGATCAAAATCGGTCACAAAGACCCCTCTCCATTTCCAAAGCTATAAATAGAGCTGTGACGTTTCGAAACAGTCAGCAACGCTGTTGCTCCGTCCTGCTATTTGGAATTGTGCTTGGAAACATTTTTAAAAATTAACGTCGCATGGAAATAAAATTGGTGTCATTGGAAAGCTAATTTTTTCAACTTTATGATGATGATAAAATGTTTTTTGTGCGAAAATATGTTCCGAAGTTATTGCGGAAAAACGTTAAATTTAAGTTATTTTTTGATTAATTAAAATTTCGAAACATCTTTTCTTAGTGAGCGCTTACTACCCCAAAGGCAACCACCTGCCAAATTTGAAATTTCTAGGCCACATGGTTGCGAGATTTCGTCATGAGTGAGTGAGTGAGTCATGGTATTTGCCTTTCATACATATAGACATGAAATTATATATATATATAGATTCATGCCTTTCATGTATATAGATTTGCCTTTCATATATATAGATTTTTAAATCCTTCACTACATTTCTAAGTATACAAAGGTCAAAAGAATGAAAACGAAATTTTCTGGTAAAATGTAGAGAATAAGCATAACTTTTAACACTTTAAAGGGCCATTTTTTTCTAGTAGTGTTATAGTAAAAGGGCTTTGGGACTTAGATTCATTTAAGGAAAGAAATTCATTTATCTTATTCGATGAACATATTTTTTTCAATTAGTTTTGTCAATTGCTAATTAATTATCAAGTGCAGACACTTCGTTATGGTTTGAGCAAGGGAATTGGACCATCTAGGTTTTTGTTTCATGGGAAAAATTGACGAAAACTTATGCCAATCTTAAAAATTTTATTTAAAAATTAATGAGTTTGGTGGTAAGCACACTTACCACGGCCTTATAAAGGGTAAAATCCTTTATTGCATTTATCATCATAAAAAATGTTTAGGGAATGCAAATGAACATTTTTGGGAATCATGTAATGCATAATTCACAATAATTGAATTTTTCATAACATTTTGTAAATACTGTTTAGATTTCATATTATCACAATCAAATTTGCATCTTTAGAGCCTTTTTAAACTTGCAATTTCTCTTTCGCATCTTCTGTTTGACATGTTAAATATATTCAAAAGATTCTAAGCCCATAGGATGCACAAAGTGATCGGAAATGTCATTTTAAAATTCGCCGAAGTTACAGTTGACCGTAATCCTCGATGCCTTAAGTTGTGATTATTTTATGAAGTGGAAAAATAAGGGGAATCTCGGGGCGCTTAATCTGCCGGAAGATATGCGGGATTTGTAGATGGTATTTAATTAAAGTTAATTGCTTTCCAAAAGGAATTTGCGCAGTTCCTTTCAGCCCGGAATTAAAAATGTAAAACACCCAGCTATCTGTCAACGGACATGATTCATCATATTAAAGGACTTCGTATTATTCATGTAGTCTTAGATTATCTCTTGCCTTAGGATTCTTTCTCATGAAGACCAGAAGAAGACATGGTTTTAAATTAACTACTTTCAGTTGACAAATTAAGCAAATACTCCTAATTGTAATTAATGAAATATAAATGAACTAATTTGCAAATTTCTAATTTAATTAATACGTGCAAAACGCTTAGTTAAGTTTCAATATCTTAGAGAAAATTACCGTTTGTCAATAAGTAAATTTCTTTCTCAACCACATGGAAATGACAGTAAAATTGTTCTCAATATATTAATAAAAATGAAAGAAGGTATGAGGCCACGTATTATGGTTTTAAATATCTCAAATTGAGCAAATTTTTAAATATGGTTAAATTAAATACCGAATCTTTTTGATTGTAAAAAAACAATTAGGGATGGCATTTATTGCAAAAAACCGGTTTTCGATTAAACTGAGTTTTTTTCACCTCCGGTTTAACATGGCTGTTAAAACCGCTCAAAATAACTTTTCGGGGTTTTTTTTAAAGCAACGTTTGTGGGCAGAATTTTTTTATTAATAATAATATACAATAAGTAGGTATTAATACAAAAATTGATTAATGTAATAAGTAATGATCATAAATAAGTAATAATACAATTTGTATTAATAATAAATGAGTTATTATTGTAATAAGCAAGTATTATCGAAATTTTTTTTTATTAACACTTTTTTCACAAGAAATTAATTCATTAGCCAATATTTATCATCTAATCTTCCCATAAATATCCTTTCAGCAATGTGTGTATCCGTGAATCGACACCTCTCATCGGAAACAACATCATTCAACGCAGATACCAATCTTTCGGACGCCACAGAACTTCCGACTAAAGATAAATATTTTTTGTCTATAAAAAACAGACGTCTTTTGCAGACAACATTTTTTATTAATATTGTTTTTGCAGAAAATCTTTCCATTCGCCAATATTTATCTATTCATAAAGTCCTTTCAGAACCGCCAACCAACAGAAGCCTCGAGGAAGCGGTTGTTGGTGATTGACCTAATAATGATGAAATTAAAAGCTTTATAACTTGGTAAATTTTAGTCTAGTCGGACCTAAAATCGAGCCTATCTTCCGACCCGGTTTTTGGATTTAAAAAATAACCGGTTTAAACCAGGATAAAAAAATAACCGAAAAAACTGGTTAACCGAAACAAAAAAAAACCCGGTTTTCGGTTTAACCCGATACATTTTCCCCATCCCTAATAACGATAGCGTTAAGAACTTTTTAACGGCAAGTGAAAAGTGTATTTTTCCAATACATTTTAACTATACATTTAACGGTTTATTACTATTGTTAAAAATTATTTTAAAATTCATTGGTGGGGGAACATTTCAATTGCTTATGTCGTCAATGCATTGAATGTATTTACAAACTTATTCATTTTGTGTTAATCTTGAAATTATGGAATATTGTACTTTGAATATAAAGTACTGTGTAGAGAGTAAATTAAAAAAGACTAAATCATTTTTGAAACAGTTTAATTCCTCTACAATTCTCTAGAGGCTTATTATGGTATGTCTTAGATTATAAGTCATCAGACTTTTCAAACACTTACAAAGGCAGTTTGTTAATTAACAAAGTATTGCTGTTACATCAAAATTTAATAAATAACATAATTAACAACATCAGTTACGCACTCATTTTTATCCCCTAAATATTTTTCTGGTATTGTTATTTTTTCCTCTGTGAAAAACCATAATAAATGTTCCCAAATGCATTTGAAAACATCAAATATATTTGTCAGTTAAAAAAAATCTATAAAATATGATGTGTATTATAAAACAAAAAATAACATTTCTTTAAAATATTGTGTCATTATTGCTCACGGCTGCATGTTCCAGGGATCTTTTTTGCAGAGAAGAAAATTATTATACTTAGCTGTACCAACTTATGATATATGAATGTATTTTTGGATGCCGGATCAAGGTTGCGTCTAATTTATTTTATCTCATATTTTAATCCGCTGTCATAAAATGAAACATTTTGATGTCTTTTTCAAAATTAAGCATTTTTACTTATTTCACTGTTTTGATTTTGATCTAAGGAAATCGAGCCGGTTCGAGAACCGATTTCACCGTCTTTGAGTCATTTATTTGGGCCTGATACACTTTAATTTCGCCGAAATAAGTCAGGTGTCCTCAAGCTGGTGTGGCGTGACAATCTGGGGAGTGAGATTCCCTTTAAGTGTTGTCCTCTTTTTCTGACCCCAGTTCAGATTAGGAAGTCCCTTTAAAGTAGCTCTCGTGTAGCTTAAAAGTAGGATGGTAACCTAATAAATCAATTCAAACTATATCACGCTTTGTAGAAATATGGAATTCGTAAAAAAAATTATAGTAAAACCATTTTAAATGCAAATTGTTTTTCACAGAATAAATAAAATCAGCAACGTAATATAAATATGCATAGAGTCTTACATGGTAAGATCTCGGCTTCGGAGGATTCCAGGCTCGAAACCAGATTTCATTGAGATTCGCCATGTATGTGGATCTGGTGGATCTGACGCCGTGGGTGAAAACTTCACCGTTGGTGTGGTGTGGAAAATTGCCCAAATTACGATACCCGTCCTGAAATAGCCTCGTGTTACCTCAAAACGTGAAATTAATATAACTAATGAAACTACCATTTAGTAAGATATCAAAGAGTTCAACATAAGAAATACAACATAAAGTCTAAAAGTAGTTCGCTCTCAGGTAAAAAGAATGTCTAATGTCCCGAGATAGATTCTCACGTCAGTTCTTTGCCTCAAATACGGTAAAATTCTCCTACAGACGTTGAAATTTAAAATATCTTTTATGATCGTTCTTTGCGACGTTGACATTAGAATAGATCTCTGTTGTATTGTTTGCCATCTTTTTACTCTTTCGAATCTTTTTATAGTTAGAATCGTTTTTAGATTCTTTGCTGCATAGAAAAGAAGAAGAAAAAGAATATTTCCTATTCCACTTTCTTCATATTTTTAACTAGATATCCTCAAATATTGCTTCCGAATTTTCCATGGTCCGCCCCAAAATAGCCCTCATGTTTCTTCAAAACGGGACGATAACTAAACTAAACTAAACTCTGTTGAACATACGAACTCAGTTGAACTTGCAACAAATATCTTTAATAGCGCCATTCTTCTGATTGCAGTCTCATTGCGTACAACTGAATGTCACAATATTCATTGTATAGAAAGCAAAAAGGTCTTTTCTGAAAATTCATGGCTGCCTACTTAAAAATTACATCGCTACTGAGGTTCTGCCCACCTGTATATGATATGCATTTCTGTCTGAGTCATATATCATCAAAACTCTTTGTTCTAAAATAATCAATCCATTATTCAAAAGTAAATAAATTGACAAGTCAAGTTTGCCTCCAATTTAATTTGAGCTTCTAGCATTAATGGCTTGTAATATTACATTACAGAACACCGAAAGACATACGGTATACAGCAAGATGCTATATGATGGCTTCATATATTTTAGTGACGCATTTCTTGCATCATGTGAATGGACTCCACAGCAATAAAGAAGTCGAGAAAAATTACATTTTTTCTGAAACATTACAGAGGACAAGAACAAAACTTCAGTTTTAAAAACATCTAAAAATAATGTTTAAAAAGTGCCGAAAAGTATTTATCATCTGAGAATTTCAGGGATTATCCTAATTAGGAGCTTTTGGCCTTTTGTTTAAATGTAAATTTAAATCTTCTAATGTAAATTTAAAATTAGAGAATTTTTAATGTCAAATCATATTAAATTATATCGGATAAGAGTGGTGTCATTTTTTCCACCGAAATTCATTTTATATTTAGTGAAGAATAAAAAAAACCTTTTCCTTTTTAATTTATAGAAACAGAGATCCAAGCAAACAAATAATTAAATATTTAAACTGTCAAGTTGAATATTATACATATGAGTAATATCTTGCTATTTTTATAGTTTCGTTTGTCTTAATTTCAAGCTATCAGTAATAAATTTTTTAGTAAAAAAATTATTATGTACTCCCACGTTTCAATTTAATAAACGGTTTTAATCTTTTATTCTTAATTGGAGTTGCTTAGTAATTAAGATTTCAAACATACATTCTAAGAAAAAAAATTGATGCTCTTTTCAGAATTTTTTCTGTTTACAGCGAACAAATAAATTACTTAGTGATGCTTACATTAGCTGACATTTGTGTCATTAATAAATGCATAAGATTTAAAAGTAATGAAAATTTAAACATTTAGTACTCAGAGAAAACGTGACGCTAATTAAATTATTAAGACTACATTTTTTATATAGCTAAAGAAAATAATAAAAATATCATATTTTTACTTCTCAAAAGAACGTCCGAATATCTCTAACAAAAAAAACCCAATTTTCCAAATTTTCATTTTCTAAACATTCTTATGCTTGAAAATGCTTGAAACCTTCCCTTCTTTCATGACAGACATTCATTTTATTAAAACTGAAGAAATTCTATTTTATTCTAATAACCTAATATTCTGTATTATTTGTTATAACGGTTGGGCGTTTCAATCGTTCTGGAAAAATAAGCCGTTATTTCAAATAAAAACAATTTAAATAATCGAGTTTTTCTCATTTGATCTTTTCGTATTCTTCTTAAGAAACAGGTACATCTAAAATTTGATCTCTGTACAAGATTTTTTTCTTATAAGATACAGAGTTTTCAACCAAATGATACGAAACTTCCTGAGTACTGGACAATATGTTATAGAATAATTGTATTAAAATGTTTTGTAAATTCTTTGAATATTAAAGGAAATACGATTATTTTAAGTAAATAAATTTCTATCGCCACATGTGCGAAACGTACCTTAATTTTTCTTTCATAACATCAAGTCCAGATATATAGAAAAACTTATATAAAAATTCCAGTTGCATACCATTAAGATTTCGAAAGATATCAGCATTGCAGCGATTTTGGTTGCCCTCTAAAAAATGTGAGGTTTGCCAAATGTTGAGGTTTTTTTTCACAAACTGATATTTTTAAAATTTGAATTTTCGAAAAGTTATCGTCGAAGCTCAGTTTAAATAATGTATTTAATTTATAAGTATACATAGGTATTAACGATATTCAACTTTCATAATATATTTATTATCTCAAGTTTCAAGTTTAAAAAATATCAATTTGCACATTATTTAGCTTCTCTTAGAGTGCAAACGAATTTCACCTCCCTGCAATATTTGTCTGAATCTTAACGGTATATAACTGGAATTTTTATTTAATCTTCCTTATATATTTGACTTTGAAGTTAGGAAAGAAAAAATTACTCTACGTTTCACACCTGCACAGTAAAATATTACCTACTACAAATACTCATATTTCCTCTACTATTCAATATATTTAATTCAAATTTTAATAAAATGCTTTTCTATAATATTGTCAAGTATTCTGTAAGTTTCGTATAATATGATAGAAAGCCCTGCCTATTATAAGCAAAAAACACACTGGAAAAAATTTAAAATTTCAGGAAAACCTTTATATCTATATCTAATTAATCTTTATATCTAATTTTGCGAAAATGAATGTTAATATTGAGAACATCAAATAAAATCATTGATGATAGTTACAAACCATTATCAACTATCTTTGAAAGGAGGAGAATCCTAAATCTTTTTCTTCTGCATCAATTTCTGGCTAGTCCCCTAAATGCCCTCGTGTCCGAATCTTCACTGTAAAATGCGAGCTCAAGCCTTTTCTTTACATTGTATTTGTTATGTTTATATTGAATGTATTTGTTTGATGTTTGTACAATGCATCACTTTTTCTTTGCACTCTTCCCTGCCGACCGTTAAAACGCTCCATATCCTACAAGTGCGTCGGCGTGGGTAATAAATAAAACAGATGAATATTTCTTTATCAGCTGTCTTAATACATAATTTAAATTGTGGGTATAGTTTCTCATGTTATTAATAAAAATGAAGATTTGACCAAAGATGGCGGATGCGGATGGCTTTGCACCTCAGATTCGTGTCACCGACATGGAATTCAGTTCGAAGTACGACCACGAAATGAAAACCCCTGCCCGTTCATTATGTCAGCTTCTTAGTTCTTACATGTCAGGTTTCGCGTAATATCCGAAGGATTCGCTGATTTCACTTCACTTGACTCGCTCAGGTGACGTCACGTATTTTCTCGCCCCTTGTCAATTATTTTCGTACCAAAGGAATGTGGGAGGATGTTCTTTTTCTTAGAAAGGTGTTTTCTTTTCTGATTTTTATGGCGTACCTAACTCACACAAATTGGTCGTAAAGGCCTTCGCATTAACCCTTAATTAGTCAAGATCAATAAAATCACGAAACTCATCATGGCGGTTTTAGATGTTTGCCCATTCTATAAAATGCATAGGGTACCATCGGTTTATTGGGAGCTTCGATTGCTTGAGAACAACAGTTGACAAGATTGTCTAGGATGTTCATAATGGTGATAATATCTCTAAAACGAGTTGCACTATTTTATATCGTAGATGAAACTTTTAGAAGATAGATGCAGCCTCTATATTTAATAATTTAGTTTATATATATTAACGTCCCGTTTTGGACACGAAGCAACATGAGGGCTATTTGGGAGCAGATTTCGTAATTTTAAACCACTGTCAGAAGACGAGAACGAAACATGAGCTGGAACCCTTGCTCTAAGATTCCACACCACACCAACAAGGGGATATTTGACCTACAGAATCAGATTTAACGTGCAATAGGCCCATCTGAAAGATGAGTCTTCTTTGGAATCGAGTTTCAAACCTAAAATCATCCAGCCCTCGAAGCCGAGACCTTATCACTAGGCCACAGCGCCCCGTGTATTTAAATAATGCTAGAAATGTTGTGCTAATCCTTCCATCTAGAACCGCATCTGTAATTTTTTCATTACAATTCTTTCTTTCAGATGTCATATGATTGTAAATAAATTCTGAATAACATAATCGAATTCTTGATCATTTAATTCCATACCCCCTAATTATAAACACTGCGGTGGCCTAGTGTTATGATCTTTGTTCAAAGATCGAAGAACATGGATTTGAGACCCAATTCATCCGAAAATACGTTATGTATGCGGGCCTGATGTACAGTAAATGTGCAGTCGTGTGTGTGAAATATCCGCAAGTGGTATCAGGAAGAAATTTGGAGAGTGGAGCCCTACGAGTGAATGATTAAGCCTACGGGATATTTATGAGGAACAGAAATCCAGTCGTCCAATGTCTTGAAATGGCGGGGGATTACGAAAATCATTTGTTAAAAAAATCCAGGAAGGCGATATTAATGAGAGTATAATTAAATAAGAAAATATTAGAACTGATTCTACCATTTACTGCTTTTATTCATCATTAGATACCGTAAAGTCGGATTACTTTGCACTCGTGGAGGTAACTTTACACCAGTGTAAAGTTTTGTGAGAAGTGATATAGAGATCAACTGATTAGGAGTTGGGGATTGAGATATTTTTTCTAGCTTCTTATCAACACTCACTAGAGTATTTCATTCCTTAAACGTACACTATAAAAAAATCCCGTAAAATTTACGGTTTTAAACTGGCAGCTGGGTTGGTTGTGCAAAACCGTAAAAGTTACGAAGTAAATCCGTAGGCACAACGGTTTTTTACCATACAGGAACAAGTTTTTCCCGTAAAAGTTACGAAGTAAATCCGTAATCACAACGGTTTTTTACCGTATGAAATTAAGTTTTCTCCGTAAAAATTAAGTCATCGAAGTAAGTGACGTCATCGACTGAGTTGAGTTGTTTTTCTCCTTCTGTTCGAGTTGAAATGTACTGATGTGTATTATCAATTAGGAATATTAATTAATCAAGGCTTAATTATTAATTTCAATTAGTTTAATTAATATAATTTTTAATTGAACTTGGATGATTTCGTTGCAAGATGGTGACAAAACTTCTGACTCCTCCGAGCCGGGGATCGAAACAGCGTTCATAGAAATAAAAGATAGCCGCTCTAACCACTAGACCACCGGAGACTTTATAAAATGAAGTAAAAATAATCTATTTGAGTTTTAAAGTCACTATAGCTCTAGTGGCGCCACCTAGTGGTGTAAAAATCAACTATTGCCAGAACATGTATTTTAAGGTTAGCTTTCATGAGTGACAACAGGTTACTGCAACATGTGTAAGCAATAGCGGAGATGGAACCCTATTAAAAACATGAAGTGAATGCAATAAAATTACATTTAAGAAAAGGGAAAGTTATCATACGGAAAGCAATACCGTATGACGAATAATAGAATTTGAACTGACGGTTTTAAACCGTTTACGGCTGGAGCGGAAAACGGTGAAAAACCGTTTTGTCAACAAAACAGCTTTAAACCGTCAAATGCCGGGAAAAAAACGGATATTTTTTACAGTGTATATAACAATCATTCAGGAGGTTACAGAAGGAAGATGCAATGAGTCAGCTTTTTGGCGAAAATTTTAATGCTGAAAAATCTGTCTCTGGTGAAAATGTATGAAATTTCTGTTAACAAATCATTTAAATGTGGAAGATAATAAACCTTGCTTTCATTTTATTGATTTGGATGCCAATTATATTCGTAAGTTAAGGTTTAATTAATTTTTTTACCTGGGTAATTTGCACCGAAAAGGAGGGATTCTTTGTACTACGGAAATTTACGGTAAAAAGCAACTCCAGTTAGTTTTTTAAATTTATTTTTGTATTGAATAATAATAAAATAGTTCTTTAGTTCCAGATATACTCAAGATGTGTAAAAGGAAGTTAGGGACTTGTAAGTATATGAATTTTTCTCTATAGACCTGAGGAGTTGATTTAATGTCATTTCACACGTTTAGGGTACTCTTAAAGAGGCAGCAACTTTTTGGTGCCCTATGGAATAGTTTGTTACAAAGCAAATATAATTCATATTAAGAAGCATGGAAATACCCTAGTTTTCACCAATCAGAAAGGAAAGACCAATGCAAAGTAGTTTAGTACAATGACTTAGATTTTCCTATCAATAGTATTGATCTTGAAATGATAATAAACGTTTATTTTATTAATAAGGTGTGATAATAGATAGATATATTAATAATGCACTCGGCAATAGACTGGGAAAAGGATTTCTAAAATGCCGGCCTTATTTGACAGGATACAATGGTGTAAAATTGTTAATTATAATAAGGTATTTGTAAAATTTATTTTTCTTGTATATTTTTACGAGGATTTTCAATAAATATATCTAAAATTACATCTAATGAATTTGTTTTTGAAATATACAGAAAAAATAACCCGTGATAAAAATTCCCACCTATAAGGTAACATTGCCCCGAAAATATCGAAAGATCCTAATTAAATTACTGTATGATCCAAATTTTGCTGTAAATTTTTGTTAATTTTCCTATTGTATTTACTCAAAAAGAAAAAATCCGAAATGCCCTTTTTTAAAGAAATACATCGAATTAATACTGAAATTCCTTCTGAAATCCTCAAACTTGTTGCGAAGTAACACCGTTTTATGGTACCAAAAGGAAATTTTTTTATTAATTTATGAAAGGACTACCACTTGGCTAAGAAAACTGCTCTTGAAAAAGTGGTTTCGAAAGAAAGCCACTGCTCCTGAAAGGGTTAATTTTAAAGCATCAACACGATGAAACAACGCGAATTTTCAGATGTATGTTGACCTACGAATGCAATGCAGAAATAACGGGCGTGATCAAAGTGAAATTATAATCATTAAAAATGCAATTTTTTTCCTGAATAAATTTCAGTTTGTCGTGAATACTAACGATTCATGGGGAAGCCTGTGTATCGATTTGTTGAGCTTCAAAAATTCTGTCTTTAGAGTCGGGTTTCATATATCACACAAAATATTGTGAACTTCACCAGCATGGCCTTGTGCCAAAGCCAATCAGACAGTCAACAAACTTTTGCATCATTGAATGACTTAACAGGCTATACTTTCAACATTTTCTTTTACATAATGCGTTTATTCCATTAATAGCATGGGGAAATGAAATTAGAAAAAGAACCTATTGTTTTTTTATATTTATTATTAACCTATTAGATTTTTAATATTTACTGTTCCTATTTTTAATTATAAAAAAATCTAAATTGGTGTCTCTCTTTATCAAGAGTAAAGCACTATACGCGTTTACTCTTAAAGCGTGTGCGTTGAAATATTTTCTTTTAAAGAAATATTCCATCAGACTTCATAATTCTGCACGGAAACATCTCTGCATCGGCATTTTGAAAATTCCTAGTAACAGCTGTTTCCATCCTTTTAAAATATGTAGATATTTTTCTAGGTTGATGCCTTTCCAATTTCGGAAAGTGAATCTATGAGTTTCAGATACTTTTCCGTATTTTATTATTTTATTTTTCTCCTCAGAGATGAAACAGCACTGGCGAAAAATAAAAAGAATATTATGCACTATAAAGAGAAAATGCTTTCAATCTTTGATGGAAAATGGAAATAATTTTTTCGAATTTTTGTACTATGAATAGAATTTTAAGAAATGGACTGTTTTAGACTGATACACAAACTCTTGAAAAAATAAAGAGTCAAAAGAATTTGAATAGTTATACTCCATACATTGATATCTTCAATTTATGACACTAGAAAAATAAAGGACATTTCTTCATTTTTACAAAAGCAAACTAATATGCAACTCATTCCTAGAAAATTTCCTGGAAAGCAGTAATGAAATCTCTCGTGGGTAAATGTTATTCGATTCATCTTTTACACACTAAGCATTCTATTATCATGGTATTTTTTCCAAGGTATTCGATTCATCTTTTACACACTAAGCATTCTATTATCATGGTATTTTTTCCAAGAAAACATATTATACAATGCCTCTTGGGCAATAATTTCTATTCAATAGAAATATAATTTTTAATGATTTTTCAGCTTTTCATCAGCTATTTTGTGAACAATTTTTCAGTATTCTATAGTTTCCTCTTTCTTGAAAATGTATTTTTTCCACCGAAGTGTGATCTTTATTCTAGATTTTATTTTTGCATACTCCATTGTAACTTATGAATAACTTGACTACAAACGAAGTTCATCCATAAAAATGTTTTCAATCCTTCGTGGGAGGGGCTGGTTTATGATACAATTTGGGAGGAGTGGCGTATGAAGTACGCCAGGTCGGTTTTTTCACTCTCTGCTTCAAATTTCCACCTATTTTTCATAGTTTCCACCTATTTTTTAATATATTAAGGATACCATAATAGAGAGAAATGGGGGAAAATGACAGATAAAGTAAAAAAAAGAAAAAATGTATTTGGCATATATAGAATAAAGAAGCTTCTCCCATGTAAGGACTCCAATTTTTCATCGGTCATGAATTTGTCACCAATTGTATAGAATATCTGGTAGTTTTTATTGAAAGAGTCGGAAAATCCTCTCATTATAAATAACTTATTAGTTTTTCTGTGTGTGTCCCTTTTCAGGAGGTACAATAAATTTCCTTTGCATACTTGGAGGGGTGACGTACTGAATTCACCGATTTGACGCAAGCGTACACACACAAAAATTGCTTAGAATGTACGGTGGAATTCAGACAGAATGAATCGGTTAGACTAATTGTACTCGGGGGATGTTCCTATTAGCAATGGAGAGCCCGGCCGCGGGCTCAGGAAAGAACTTTCGAAAATTCAAAGCAAAAAAAAAATTCATTGGCGTACTCCGTACGTCAGTCCCTCCTACTAAGGGTTAAGTATTGAACGTGTTCCTACAAGATAAAATATCAGAAAATTCTTATTGAATTTAAGTTCTATCAAAGGCATCTCTCACAGCAAACCCCCAAATTAACAGACTAATTGCTGGCGAAGGGTGTCCGTAAAATAGAAAGTTCATTAAATCATGAATTATGTTTTAAATAACATTCAAAACAGTATATTATACATAAAATTGGGTTGTATTGTGTGTGTGCAATGTAAAATATTTAATGAATATACTATATTAATGGCAAAAAAAACTCTTTGCAACTGCGATTTAGAAAATGATTCTCAGTTTCTTCTTCTCAACTACATTTTCTGCATAGAAATTCAAGACAATTGCATCCAAACTCCATTGATTTATGTTTAGGTAATGAGAGTTTATCAGTAAATGCTATTTTCATTTTCATTTATGAATTTGATTCCGATACAATTTTGATTGTGTGGTTCTTGAAGCTGTTCCTCATTGATTTATTGGATTAAGTTCTCGTTTTAGTGCTGCAAACTCTCAATAGATCGATAAGAGAAAAACGTTTCCTTACAAAGAATTTTAACGTGTATACGTGTATTTCACACTAGTATTGTCTTAATTTGTCAAACTGGTCGTTGGTAGGGGTTTTAACATATTAAAAAAGTAAATTTTCGACTGATTAATTTATCTTAATTAATATACCGTTTAGAAACTATACGATGACATTTATGCAACGGACCTCTTAATTCTGGGCCTGGTCAGATGACGGGCTTGAAAGCTGAATTGACACACCACTCTCCAAACTTTCACGCTATATTGACAAGGTTTACACACACGCTAGATTTTCCCTTAAACCAAGTCTCGGTGCTCCGATATCCAAGTCGAGACGTCAGCTTACAGTTGCCTAGATTTAAAGAAAGAGGTATGCAGCTAGGGTGGGAATTTAGCCACTGTTCAAACTGACTGAATTGGCATCGTGTAGCTTCGAAACCCCGATTTAGTTTAGCGAAATAGACAACCTTTCACGCATACTTAATATAGCCGCACATGGACTGGCTGCTTAATTTTGAGCTTTCCTCTGAAAACCAAGTTGGCATCTGTCCGTGACCAGGTTTTCAAAAATGTTTACATCACATCAACAAGAGGATTTTGGCCACAATCTTGTCTTATTAGTGGCCTAATTATTATTTTTCTTCTTAAGAAAACATCGGTTTTTTCAGATTTCTGACATGCATATAAATATGCACATTAATTATATACCTCGCGTTCTTCATCGCATTTTTACAAGAAAAATTATTTCATTTTTATCTCCCTGAAATAAAGTAGAAATTAACTGAGGTTTCCTGTTGAAAATATCAACAGTACGTTATATGTCGTAAGTCATCAAAAAGGAATCTGAAAGTAAGTGTTATGTGTAAACATTTAAAGGCAAAAATTTTGTGAAAAGAATTTTTGGAAGCGATTCCTATAAATTTACAAAATGTAAGAAACTGAAAATACACAAACAGACATTACACATATAAATTGTATTATTTTTCTCCCTAAGTTCTTTATTTCCTTATATTTTCAAATGTAATCTCTATTTCACGAATTTAGTTTTCCATTTGAGTATCAATTTTTCTCATGTATTGTATTTCATGTATTCACGCAAGACTTTTATTTGTATTTGTATCTTTTAACACTGTGTCCTTATTTTTTATCGTCTTACATTTGTATCTTATAACACTGTATCTTTATATTTTATCGTCTTATATTTATATCTTATAACACTGTATCTTTATTTTTATCATCTTATATTTGTATCTTATAACTCTGTGTATTTATTTTTATCCATTTATATTTGCATCTTATAACACTATATCTGTATTTTTTATCATCTTAAATTTGTATCTTATAACACTGCATCTTTATTTTTATCATCTTATATTTGTATCTTATAACATTGTGTCTTTATTTTTTGTCATCTTATATTTGTATCTTATAACACTGTATCTTTATTTTTTATCATCTTATATTTGTATCTTATAACACTGTATCTTTATTTTTTATCATCTTATATTTGTATCTTATAACACTGTATCTTTATTTTTGTCATCTTATAATTGCATCTGTGAACATTGGATCTTTCATCAAAGTCAAAAGTATCTTTTGCGTTTTGAAATTCTAAGATAATACAACTAATTTTCTGAAGAAGTGCAGTATTATAGTAACTTTGAACTATTCTAAAACTATCCTCTTTGCGATATCATCTATCAGACTGTACCGATGTCTTACTAATAATTTACCTTGATCTTTCAAGATAATGATCACAGGACTTTGTAGCTGCCGCCAGTTGAAGTGAGGTGTTTCATAGCCCAGTCGCTTCATCTTATCTCGAACTGTCATTTTAATTGAAAGTTCGTTGCTTGGAAAACGGATAGCACATCTCGCTGTGAAATGTCAGAATTTCGCTTCTAAATCAATATAAATCCTTTTCAATGATCAGATTTTAGAGAATAACGGTTAATTTGTGATTCACCAGATTATACTTTGATTTTATTGAAGAGGCAATCCAATTTGCATTTCATCATTCAATTTGCGGATCAAACACTTTTTAAAAGAAAAGTATTCTTGTTTGTGCCTTTGCGTCAGATTAAAATCTATTTTTAAAACGAGAAAAAGATAATCTTTATGAGAAAGGAGGATTGTTTTTGTTTCTCATGTTATCATGAGCTTTAAGGTATCCGACTGTGTTCGGAGGCATTTTTTTGAAAAATAACTTATATATATTCTTTAATGTTATATTTTAACTGCATATGTTTTCAAACAATGAAAATATTGCAAAATTAGGCTTTCAAAATAATATTTTTCTAAAAAAACTGAGAAATCTGAAGAAAAATGACTAAAATATTTGCCTTACGCTAACAGCCATAGACAAAATTATACTCTAAATATACATAAATCCTTCCAGGAGTACATTTTTATGACAGTTTTCTGTGTTATGCTCTAAAATATTTCTTGTACTTCAAAACAGGTTTGAGATATAGCTGAACATAGTTTAGTAACTATGTTCAGCTATATCTCATATTCTCATCACTCATCTATTTTCATAAAAAATGTTTTTCGTTTATATTTAAGCACTTAAAAATAATACTTGATTTTAAAATTGACCTTAGTATTTAGAGGAAAACATCAAGCATATTACAGAGAACAATCTCAGAAAATTTCATATCAATACTTGAATAACCTTTTGAGAAATCATTGTTACGGTCGACACTTTTCCACAAAAATATCATTTCTCAGAAAAGTTAAAATTGATAAAATTAACGAAAATTAAATTAAAAATTAATAGAAATTGAATTAAAAATTAATTAAAATTCTTTTACATTATACAGAAAGGCGCATATACAGCTGCTTCTGATAGAATACACGAAAAACAAAATTAGAACTTCGAAAAATAAGTTAAAAATTATAAAAAAATAGGCATTAATAAAACCTTAAAATAAAACACAAAAAAGCAAAATAGAAC
>BGPR01006734.1:23472-77435 GCA_013235015.1 Araneus ventricosus | reverse complement strand
TGATCCTGTTAAATCGATTTTTTTGCACAAAACCATCCCAGTTCCCATTGTTGCATATCAGAAAGGGCAATTGCAGCAATCAGAAAGGGCAATAAACGCTAAAGATTAAGAAAGTTAGAATAAACATATCTTAAATAATCTTAAAAATATTGCATCGCTATATGTAAAAAAAAAATCTAAAATAAACATTATAATCTTGCACTCTTAACTATTGCACTATAATAAATAGTTTCATAATTCTGTAAAAGAATTCTCAATCATTTTCAACAAAAGTTTGAATCAATGCGTATTACAAACATTTACCAGTTTGCAGAAATTTCGCTAATACCAATATATATATATTCAGATTTTCTAGATCTTGAAATAAAAATAGTTGATAATAAATTAAGCACTACGATTTACGATAAAAGAAACACTTTTCAGTTAAATATAAACAAGTTACCTTTATGGAATAGCAACATTAGTCGTCAAATATATATAGAAATATCTTCTTGAATTGTATTCATAGACGCACTATTTTGGTCACAGACAGATTGAATCATGAGTCTCATATTAATACATTTCTTGAAAATGCTATGCTATATGGGTATCCTATATTAATAAGGTAATTTGATTTTAATTTTAATTTTTAGATTAATATTTGTTTATATTGAAAATATAACACATGATTTGATTAAATGAAATATTTAACTATATATATATATATATATATATATATATATATATAGTTAAATATTTCATATATATATATATATAAATCTATATGATACATCATCATGGAAGTTTTTTTCTCATTTTTAAATCTTTTTTAGGATTTATGTTAATCATATAGTGTCTATTTCCTAAAGTTTACTTCAATTGAAATAGCACTTCTTCGATTTAGAGTATTTCTTCGATTAAAACAAATTTCTTAACTGGTTATTGCATTTGTTTCTGTTTCTGCATATGTTTGTATATATATATATATATATATATAGATTTGGATAACTTTTGCCTAAAACTTGCCACCAAATTCAATATACCAGTGCAATTCTTCACCGAATGGAAATGGTTAATATACTTCAACTTTAAACAGTTCATAAAAAACAATTACAAAAAAGAAAATCCTAATTAAGAAAAATATGACTACCGAAATATCAAGGATAGTATAAAAGCTCTGCAAGAACAATTCATCATAACCCCTATTGATAAAGCGGCCGGCAATTTTCCAATTATCTGCAAAAAATTCTATCTCGAAATTTTAGATAAGGAATTAAAATCATCAGAAACTTACAAACTAAATAAATCAAATATTATCACCATTAAGAAAAAAAATCAGCTCTTAACAAAAAAAGTAAATGCCATAATGCAAATAATAATCTACCATATATTGCTATAGATCCAAAATTTCATAAACAGCCAATTAATTTCATATATATTACCTGCGGCACTAACACTTACATGAACAAACCTGGAACCATTTTTTCAAAACATCTTAATATCATCCTAAATCATATTGAGCAAGAAAATTTCACATGCATTATCAAAAACAATAACAAAGTAATTGAATTCCTTAATAATAACCAAATTGATACTATAGAAAAATACGACTTTCAAGATCTTTTCACAAGTATTCTAATAAATAAATTACAAGAGGTATTAATGAACTACTTCTATGATCTTAAAAATCTTTTTAAAATCCCACTAACTTTCTGGGAAGACCTCATGAACTACTGCATATTCAATAACTTTATTTTTAACGAGGAAAATATTTTCCAACAAATAAAAGGCATCCCACAAGGAACAAATTTCTCATCTTTACTAGCCAACCTTTCTTCATTTCTTCGAAAGAAATTTCCTTTTAAACCTCCACTCTGCCTTCCGATTTATTGACGATATTATAATTTTTAATTTTCAAGACTTCAGCTCTATTTGCAATATGATCTACCCAGAAGAACTCAAACTAATTAAAACCAGCAACAATCAATCTCCAGCGATCTTCCTTGATTTATGCTTAGACCACAAAAACAACTTAAAAATTGACATTCACGACAAAAGAAACGAATTGAAATTTAATGTCAATAAATTTATTTTTTGGAACTCTAATATCTCATATAAATTCTACAAAAACACAATTATCAATCAACTTATAAGAATCAACAAAATTTGCAATAACACTAATTCTGCCAAAAACCAAATCATGCACTTAAGAAATAGCCTCAACATTAATAAAATTCCTCCTCACTTTATGAACCTCTGATTAATGGATTTAGGATGTAAGTAAAGGATTGCTTATCAGAGAGATGCCGACGCGAAGTATAATCTTCGTGGTAGGGTCACTCAAGTCGGTAATGTCTGATATTTTACCTCGAAAACGCCTCTTTTAAACATTTTTCACTGGTCTCTAAATTTTTACTGATTTCTTCCACTATTTCGCTACGCTTTCTATCGTTATCGCTCTTCCATTTAATCTTCATCGTTCACAACATACTACACTCCCCTGGCAACAGCCAAAGTTAAGCGCGAAAACTGTTACTTGATCTTTGTTCACACCCCTTCAACGCCAGTCTGTACCGTGACCCTCCGCAAACACTGCCACGTCTACATCCGTCCTTCTGGTACGTAAAATATTTATTCTTACTTTTCTCTAATGTTATTACATCGTACTTCTGTTTTAATTATTCAAAACTTCTCTCTCTGTTTTTTGGTTTGGTTTGCATTAGGGATGAAAATTAGTGTTTTAAGCCTTACGGCGTAAGTGATTGCAAGAAAATGTCAAACTTTTATATTTAGCAATTCACAATAACTTCATACCCTGAAGAAACGTTATTGTGTTTTTATTGCGTTTTCCATTTCACATTTTATACGCTTTCATTTTACGATTTATACTCTCTCTATATATATATGTATATTTGTCGGCATTTGAGTAAACATCAAGTTTTGAAATATAAATATTGACAGTTTCCCCTATTCTTTATTACAATAATTATAAAGAAGCAGGAAACAAAAGTAAGCTTCTATTTTTAGGGATACATAGTATATTTCTAATTACTTTTTAAGTATTATTAGAAGGAAATTTAAGATATTAAATGTATTTTTAAAAGTTTTGAATAATAATCTGCGTACAATCTGTGGACGAATCCTTGATGGCAGGTGAAAATATCTGGAATTCCGAACCGCAAGGTTTCAGATTCATAACCCGAAATTCCCGCACTGTATGTGAGGAAAGTACACCTTAAATCTGAAAAAACCTTAATGAGCGTCAAATGTCCCACTGCTGTTGTGGTGAAAAATTTGGAGAGGGTGCGCCTGTTCAGTGCTCTTCGTCATCCGACCATGATTCAAATATACGAAGTCCTCCCTGAGAGAAAGGGGAATTGAAAATTGTCTGAATCAAGCATTAATCTCCAAATGATGTTCAAAGTAACAAATACGATTTCCAGAAACATAAATAAAGTTCAGATCCGTTTAATTTACTGTGACTTATTAGGGTAAACATTAACTTTTATAATACGAAATGAATGGTAGTAAAGACAACACAATTTCTGCGAATGTTTACTTCAAATTATATAGATTAAATGAAAACTTATCACATTTAAAGAAAAATCCTAATTGCAAATCGTGTGTTTAATATTAATGAATATATAAAACAATATGTTAATTGCATTTTCATCTCTACCTTACTCGTAATTTCAAATTGCCAATATTTTCCTCTTGAGTGAAAAGTACAGTTTGACTTCCATTAAAACTTAATTTCCATTAAGAGAAAATGAGAGACCTTTTTCTTCTACACATATTACACTCCATTTTTCTTTACCTAGTTTTGGCTTAAGATGCCCCCCCCCTCGGATATCTTAGAAGTTTAAACTTCATTTCAACTGCAAATGGATACTTTATGCAAAATCCGATCGGAAAAAAGTTTCAGTACAGTTTTGTTTCAAACTTTGAAATTTAATAGTTTTTAAAACATGGAAAGAAAGATTTTTCCTTTTCATAAAGGAGAAAATTACTTCTCTAATATAAACTACAATAGAAAATGGTTTCCTTAAATCCTTTGCAAGAAATATAATATATAATTAAATGAATTCTGGGTGGACTTAAATAAAGATATATTTTATAGTTTAAGGCCAATACCGGAAAAAAATCGAAGGCTATGGTATTTAGACTTTTTATTGGTTTTAATGCCAGGATATAGTAACAAAATGCGTATGAAACTCAATTCTTGTCACAAAATAACATTGAGTGCTGAACAACAGTCATATTTCACGGATACACCAGATGAAAATTGTTCATCAAGCATAAAGGAATGAAATCTTTGAAGCAAAAGGGAAGAACAGTTTGAAATATTCTTATAAAAATATACATTTTTTTATAATATTCACCCATAGAATGATTTATGAGAAAGGAGAAAACTACCACTTTTGCATAGTTCAATATACTGTTTTATAAAATCTTGTTTCGAGACACTCTCTCCTATTATGTAATTCTATTCTTGTCGACATCAATCTTCCAAGCAACACTGTTACTTTGCAGGGTAAATTTTCCCTGTCGATCGTTTATTTTATAGCGAATAAATCCATTATCATAATATACGAAAATCCAAATCACAGCAATTTTCAGCTGAGCAGTCTTTAGATGGAGGCTGTCACGGTGTTTTAAGTGTTTTATCGTTAAATAGCTGTATTGTCTTATATACAAGCTAGTGACGTTTCCATATACTTTCATTTAATTTGACTTGCGTCATGTTTTGTGAAGATGTGTTTTTTTCAAAATCGATTTTTTATTCACATCATCGTATGCTATATTATGAAAGTTTGTTCACGTGCATTATCGTTTCAAATGAAATATTTGGATTTCTTCAGAACTTGAGTATAATTTGTTTTAAAAACTGAATTAAATTTCGATTCCTTAAGAATGGCTTCGAACTGTATTTGATTTATAAAAATTGATTTGATGTTTCCATAACATATATAATAATGAATTTCAAATGGAAATCTAAAAGTCAGACAATAATTTATAATTAAAAATATTTCAGGTTTTTAGAGCACTAATAAAAGTTTGTTTTTAAACTGTATTTTTAAAAGTTTGACTTGGTGTTTTACGGTCTTTTCTACAATAATTAAGATATTTTCTTTTTTACTAATTGTTTTTCTAAGAAGTGAATTTAGTATGAATAATTTTGTATGAATAATTTCCTTCAGTATTTTCTATCTGTGAAACTTCTTCGATTGCTTTTAATTCGCACAACATTAACAAGTCTCTCTGGATAGGATAGATAAAAAATTTCCTTTCAGATTTGCTTACTTCGGACAATTCTAATCAGCTAAAAATCAAAACCAACGCATCAAATTATATTATTATGAAGTAGCTTTTTTGACACTCTTGAAAATATTCATCACAATGTTTTTAGAACATTGCATTTAGCATCTTTATATTTTCTTCTTGACACTACTACATAATACGAAAGCCGCTTATTGTGATGTGCATTATCAGTTCTAAACATTTGTATCAAAAATTTTATTACGTTCTGTGTAAAATTGTTATTTCAAAAAAAATCACATAAGAGCAGTGACGAACAAGTATTCTAGAACTTAACTAGAGCACCTAGTTGGTAAGGTGGTATATTCTCGTCTTCAGAGTAGGTAAAGCGAATGTTCCTCATGTTCCGATTACCCCCCAAGTGCATATGGTCTGGTATAGGTGAAATCTAATTTCGGAGATCAGTAGTCTCGATGTTGATAGAGTACTGAATTGCAGAAAGTACATCCCTTTCTCAGGTTTCGTCATAATTATCTGACTACAGTTAAAAAACGCGAAATTACTCTCAAAACAGCGTTCATTAAGCAGGAAATCAGACTCTAACCTAATAAATTAGTTCAATACACTAACTATCCCTTAATTGACCTCAAATTTTACAATACCAAAAGACCATAACCAGAAGGAATCCTCTCGAAACTTCCACAACCTTTCTATAACAAATGGGATACGGAAGTGAAATGTTCTTAATTCCTAAACAAGTTGGAAAGCAATTTTCCAGATAAAACTCTGAAGAAAACTTGTTTCTTTGGAATTATACGTCATTAGCTACTAGGATACTGGTCAGCGATGCTGACATATGTCTTCGTCTAGACTGTGGAGATGAACGCGCAAGGAATGACTTAGCACTTTTTATTCCGAATTAGCTACCTGCAATTTTCAATTTTATTTTTGCAACATTATATAAGTTGCCCTAAAATAACTACCCTAGAAATTTTTTTAATGTATTAAAATAACATAATTTAATTAATAATTAAAAAAATTATTTTAATTTCGGATTCCATCTACTGCTTGCTGTCAAAATATTTCTCTTGTGAATGCCGCCCGTAAACATTGTCGTTTTACAAAGATATAGACTTGATTATGAACACAATTAATGTAGGAATCGAGTTGCAGTATAACAATCCAAAAGAAAGATTATTGGACCAAAATTCTGAAAAAAAGATTGTCGTTTGCGTGAATTTTCATGGTATTGACAACATAAAATTTTGTTCTAAATAGTAAAAAATAACACTGTAAGACCTAACTTACAATGAGATGCAAAAGCGATTTTAATGTTTGGCTGGAAAAATTTTAAAAAATTAACAGATGAATGTAGAAAACTTGTAAATGTATTGAAATATAAAAAACCTGGCTATGAAGAGAACGATTTTTCAAAGATCTGGGAAAGAACAAAGAGGACATATCCCAACTGCGCCAGTTTTATTCAAAATTTCACATAGAATTTTTAGTATAAATAATAAAATTAAAATAATATAATAAAAATAGCAAATAATTTTTAGTAATATGATCGCATTTATTCTGTGATGTCGTGGCCAAGTGTTACCGGGGTCTGATCAGAGATCAACAGACTTAAAGAAGTCACAGGATTTCAGCATCATAAATTTAATAAACTTCTTGAATAAATTGCTATTTTACAGGCCAATATACAGGTGGTATATACAATTCAAGAATGAAGCTAAACAAGTCCCGGATATAGATCGCGAGAGACATTAATAGGCGTAACTTGACTATGTCGAAGTTACCAACGATGAGTATAGTCGGAGATGCAACTTTATCGTAAAGTTCAGGAACTAAGAGAGTTCAGCAGTCTGTAGTAACTCAGGGCGAGTTACGGAAAACACCGAGGATCGGTATATAACAACGAGATTCTACGAACGCTCGTTAGGATGAAGCAATCCACAACAGGGATGCTTCGAGTCAGGCTTGACTAATTATTAATCAGGTTGAGTAAGAAAGATACCGAGGGTCGGTATATGACATCGAGGTCTTAATGGATGTTCGATAGAATGCAATCCACCAAAGAGACTAATCTAGCCAAGGGTTTAGCTAACACGGGGTCACGGGGTACTCCCCTTTCGTCTAAGTTTGCAGATCTCGAAATCAACACAACGGAGTTAGCTCTCTGCGTGTTTACATTTCATCCCCTCCTACTCTAGCTCTTTTCCTCCCTTCTTAAACACATTACATTCAGAGACCAGGCGAGTGACTGATGAATTATTTCTCGGTGATTCGTCCCCCATCTGGACAAATCACCTTACCGCAGTTGTGTGCCTTTCTCCAAGGTAGTGATTGGAAGCGGCCAACTCTTGACCGTAATTCTTTGTCGGCGATACGCGGGTGGCCTCTTCACACGTAACCGCACTCACTCCCCGGACTCCTCTAGGAATTGCGTAAGACAGGGTAGTTTTATTACTCTTACGTTTCCTCTCCGCGTTGCTCCGGGGACTTCGTTGTGTGGTTCTCTCTGTCGTGGGAAAGAGGTAGGGGAGACGTCACAATTAAGTCAGTGTCACTATCACATGCTCAATTTCATCACGTAGGCAATCTTATTTCAGTTAATTACATCAACGCCCAGAAGAGCCTTCTAGATCTTCAGGTTTTAGAGTGTAGATTAACTCTAGACGGAAGGAGAACATACCTTATTTCTATTGCATCTATTTTATACTGCGTTGTTACATACTGCTAAAGACATCAAATTGAAGTAATGCACTAGGCGTAAAAATTAAAATTTCTGGTGCGGTCTTAATGTGTATCACTCGAACATATAAAGATGACATTAGGAACGATTTCTTCTCATGTAATAAGGTAATTGTATGGACCCAAATATAAAAGAGCATATGCTTACATTTCAGTTATATAAGATAACACACTATTGCATGCTTAACATATTTTCTCACCTTCAGAATAATTATATTAAGCGTAATAATGATTCAGGGGGGAATTTCTTTTTTAATTGAAACTAAATTAAATAATTCTTTTCATAAATTAAGTTAGGAGCGAATAAATAAGGTCGCAGTAAATATACTTTTCTAAGAAGTTTAATTATATTAATTCATTTATCCATTTTTGCAGTTTCAGAAGCCAATTTATTGAAGCGGAGACAAAAAAAAAGGATTTTTTAGTGATTAAGGTATTTTTTATTCACTTTATTCATGAAAAAAGTCTGAGCAACAACATGTTATCTGAATAAATCACTAAGTTGAATCAGAAATTTGATTTGCAGGCACATAAACGAGTTAAACTCCTAAAAGGAAAAGAATGTCTTTAGTTTTTGCGCAGTGGTTCATTTAACGTTATTTTTACGCAGAATGGCAAATTGATGAATTTTTTCTCTGCACTCAGTCTGACGAAATGTACTTTTATTAACAAAGAGAAATTTCGAAGTGAACTTAAAAGGATATAAAACCAATTTCGTTGCTTGCAAAAATACGTCATTTCTATTCAGAGATTTATATCTTTTTTCTAATCTGTTTATTTTTCATATGTAATAAAAATTTCAAATACTGAAATCTCTTAATATATTTGAAAATAATACGTTCAGACATTTTTCTTATTTCAGTAAATAATTTAAAAATTAATTTGACGCCAAATATTATCCTTTTCAAAATGTAAGTTGGGAATGCTCAAAAAATGACTGTGAACAAATGATTGGAATTTAAGAATCTATGTGCGAAGACGAAAATTATTCACCATGAACACCATTCACCATTACTTAAAACGAATTCAGACCTGATGTCCGGAATACCGGCCATCAAATTTAAACTGCTTCTATTAATTCAATAATTGATGAAATTACATGCTGTTACTTTTGTTAGGTCCCCAACTTTCTTACTATAACAATCATTACAAGAATTGTTTTGTTTCGGGGACGGAATAATTTCTTTTGTTTTGTTTTTTCAAATCCCCTCCAGATAGTATTTGTTCTTCGTTAAAATGAGCTCTTTCCTGAATATGAGATCTTTTGTGTTTTATTTTTGTTGTTTTTAATCCTTTCATTTATCATTTAAAATGCTTGAGCAGTATTTTATTATCCTTCGGCATCCATTTTACGCAGAAATTTGTGTGATATTTGCTCTTTATTTAGTAGAATTATCCGGTTTTGTCTGGATAGCGGATATAGGATAAAATTTAAAATTTTTCATTTAGAAGCTTGAAATTTTATTTTTAATATGCCCTTTCTAGTAGTACAGAGTACACCAAAATAAAACAGTTTCGCTTCCATATTTCTAAATAACGGCTCAAAGGGTTTTAATTAACTTTCAGCCCCACTTATAACAGGTTAGAAAAATTTACCTAAAGAAATTTTAAGAGGAACGGGCAGATATTCTCAATAAAAGTCAAATAAAAAAAGCTATTCCGTCCAGACTATCTATTGTATTGCGTCCAGATTAACATATTTAGAAAAGAAAATGAAGACAGTAATCAAACAGAATTCTACGAAGTATCTGTTTCGCAGAAACGAGAATATTATCACATATGTAGCAAAAGTTTTATTATAATTTTCAAAAAAATATATTAATATGTGACAGAAAATAATTTTCAGATAGAACGGAATTGCGGCTAAGCTCAGACAAGATTTCCTATCCTGAGCTCAGTGTTTCCCTAACTTTTTTGTGCCTTGCCCCATCTAAGTCTTTCTAAAATTTTTATGCCCTCATACAACATATAACATAATTTTTAATATTCAAAAATTTAATTGTTTCTTGAAGAAATTCAAATGATAGGTTTTAGGAAGAAATCTTTAGGATATTATTGAGAAACGCAGTAAATAAATTTCCAAGCATATAACTAGAGAACTAAAATTTAAGTACGAAATATTTTTTCAAAGGTTGAAGGTATGAAGAAAATTTTATATATATACTTTTGAAAATTATTTAACGAGTAGATTCTTAAGATAAATGTTCCATTTAGATCTGAAAATTTATATACACTAGCTAAATCACAATAGGCGATTGCTTTTCTGGACTAGTCCATTTTCCAATTGTCCCCTGTGGGGCATGGGCCCCAAAGTGGGAAACACTGCTTTTGCTTTAACTCTAGTAGCGTGAATAAACGAGAAAAAGAAAAACGAAAAATTCAACATTAAAACTTTTAAATTTGAAAATGGTTCAAACTAAACTTTAAAATTTGCAGATCTTCTTTTATCATTAAATTTGGTGAAAAATTGCCGAATTCTTCCCAAAGATTGAACCCAAAGCATATAGTCTGCAAACATTAACATCCTTAATTTCATAGTTTACCTTTAGTCGAGAATAATAAGCAACTCTTTCGCACAAAGTTTCATTTCTTTATGAAAATTTGCTATTTAAACGAACTCAAGCATTTCGTATTTATATTATATTGCACTTCTTATTTATTTATATTATCTTTCAAGAAGGAAACAAATAATGTGATACGTACTATACAGGCAAATGTGGCAGATATATTCAATTTACTTACAAATGTTGATCTCTGTTTATTTCACACTAGCCGCCTACGGCGACCAGCTGGTTCGCCAGTCTTTTATTAATAGTAATAAGGCCATTAAGGCTGGCATTTTCAACATTTCAAATTTTGTAAGCTGAAAGCAATAATTGCAATAAGGACAAAAAAGTGAATTTACTAACACAAACAGTGAACAGGTTAATTAGTATAACTGAATTTTAATTCTTTATACACAAAACGAAAATGAACAGAATGTTTTTGCATATAATGAACTTTGAGTTAATCCCTTATATTTAAGTGTTAAAAAATGATAAGTGAAAAGATTCGTTAAAAAATGGAAAAGATAATAAGTAATGAAAAATTTGAAGTGCAATAATTAAATTTCTCAGCTAAAAATAATTTTCATATTAAAACTAATTAAAACTCTAAATAACTAAATAAAGTTTTTTTCTGTAAAAAAAAAGAGAATTCGCTACATTTTGTGAAATGCATAACTAAATTCATGATAACCATTTAAATCTAGTCACTGAAAACATCCATTTATAAATAAAAAAAATTATTGAATTGAAAGACATGGACAAAAAACCAAATCTTGAATAATTATTTTGTGCATAACAAAACAATAAACTATTCTAAAGCTATCTATTAGGCTTAATTAACCGCCGATAATAAATTGTGGAAAAAAGTTTGTAAAATTTGAGAAAAATTTAGATGAGGAGAGAATTTTAAAACTTAAAAGCAAAATGCTTAAAAATTACTTAGAAAATAGCAATAAATAAAATAAGAAAAAGCTAAATGAGAGTATTAGTAATAATTGGAAGAATTAAAATCTAATATTTCCTTTTAGGCATGCAAAAAAGAGGAGGAAAGGATGACGAAGTATTTGTTTACACTGAACGAAGGCAAAACTCAAGCACGGCTCGAACTCGCGGAGAAACGATGGAAGAAATATACGCTATCGCTACGCTACCAAATCCGTGGGAATGAATATTTTAAGCAGTTGTAATGGAATATAGGCAAAAAAAAAACACGGGGGGCGGGGCAAAGAATGCTGGAATCAGGGGAATTATTTATATAAAATTTATCTGGAGCTCTTACAATTTACATGAAGTGATTTTTAATCTTGGGGAGATTTTCAAAGAATTTTTTTGGCTAATTTTAGATTTGGAGTAAACTCTTTAAGGCTAGGAGCTTAAACGCATTTCTCAGATCAATGTGTTAAAAATGTGGAACGCTTCACTATTATGCGTGTCATCCTTGGAAAGGGGCCATGCTAATCTTCTTTGTATCGTTCCATTTTTATTATATGAATTACCGAAGCGATTACATCAATAATTTTGTTCTGAAGATGCTCGCGGCCATTACAGCTGCTATGCCCCGCCTCCCCTACGTCAATTTCTACTCTCGCAACCAGCGACCTTAAAGTTCCGATGACTTTAAAAATTTATAAAAAATAGATAAAATTTTCTACAATAATAAAACTGGTATCATTGGAAAGATAATTTTTTGCTCCTTAAAATGACATAAAAAATTGCTTTGTCAATCAATTCATTCAGAAGTTATTGGCACAAAACGACGAAATTTGGTTTAATTTTTAAATAATTTAAACTTGAATTAAAAGTTTTAAAAAACGGCTCCGAGGTGCACATCTTCAGCATCCAAAGTATATCTGTGCCAAATTTGGTAGCTCTATGTTCTACGGTCTGTTCTGTACACCGCCAACATACAGACAGACATTCATCTTTATTAGTATTAGAGATAAATCAATTTTAGTAATATAAAGTAATGTTTCGACGTTATAAAACAATCTAATTTTATGGATGCACCGCAAGAATGGTAATCATTAGAGATAAGCTAACAGAGTCTGCGTAAAGCAAAAATAATGAAAAGGGAGTTTTGCCTTTTATTATTCCGGAACTTCAGGTTTATTTTATTGTTAACTCATAAAAGGATTTACGAAGAAAGAGGAAAATGCTTTTTTTATGTGTCGCTCCTTTCTGTTCTCTGAAATCGTATTTTGAGACGATGTTCTTCCTTCCCTTCCACTTTAAGTAATTCTATTCTTGTCGACATCAATCTTCTCTGTAATATCTATATTTTCAAACAAAGATTAGTAATTCTTTCTCACTGTGAAAAGAGAATATTTTTTTTAAAAAAATATTCAGAGCTCCTTATCTAGGTCATTGTTCAAAAAAACAAAATTCTATGAAAGAAGATTTCACAGCTTCTAACAAAAGAGATGCTTAAAGAGAAATGCCTCACATCTCATTCTTTAATATCGAAAATAATAAATTTCACTAGCTTAATTCTTTCACTTATATATCCTTTTCTTTTCGTGTCTGAATATTTGGCCGTATTTTCCTTATATCATAGTAACAAGGCTTGTTGATTAAACTTCACTGCGTTTCAGTTCAATGAATATGCTCATGTCAGAAATTTCCAAACTATTAGAAATTTATTGAGATTAAATGAGGGAAGTATTCTTTATAAATTGCAGGATTTTCATCTTAGCAACGCATTACGGTATGTTACCATTCCTCATCTCGACTAATAGATCCTACAAAATAATTAAGCTCTTCGGCTTTGCAAATCTGATATCTCGTGATTATATGTTTATTTTCAAAAGCCAATGGATTCAATTGACATGAAGTCATATTCGCAAGTCAAAAGTTACTATACATGAATCCAAGATCTAATTAGAGATTAGATGTTGGAGCGCTGTGACTTCTTGTTCTTTCCCATCCTGCAAGACTAGTCAAGTCAACGAAGGGTTTGAAAAAATCATTACATCATATAATTTTGAAAATTGGTACACATTTTCATGAGCGACTCTGTTGACTAAAGGTTCGATACTAAAAGTTCCCGATGATGGACAGGGCAACATGAACCGCCATCTTGGATTTCATCCCCCTTTTTTAGTTTTTCTTGAAGATACTTTTCAAATTGCACGTTATTTAACAAATCAAAGAGCGTGAAATTCCCTATAAATATTTTCATTTTTCTTTTAGAGTCTATGAGATAAAGGGTCTCAAAGTGTGCCGCCAGCTTCAATTTTATCCCACTTTTTAGGGTTTTTTTGAATATCTAGAAAACTATTTAATTTTAAAATTACATAGTATTTAACAGATTAGCACGTTTGTGCCACGGCTCACGCCTCAGATTCGGAACTTCTATCTAATTAGATGACTATTTCTCCGCTAAAGTTAACAGATACATACAAGAGGCGTCATCTAATTAGAAAGAAATTCTATGACTCGCTGGAGCGTCAATGGCAGAAAAATTGTTAGAGAGCATAAATTTGCCTACATATGCATGTCTTTCTTTTTCTTATACAGGGTGTCCAACAAAGGACTCCCTGATTTTAAAATTAAATAACTCGGCAACGGAGATCGATAGAAGATTGAAACCGGTGGAATGCTTAGTCTGAGAGCAGTAAAAATCTAATACAGAAGTTTCAAAATTAGTCACAAATCTTGCCGAAAGGTGGCGCTGTACGTTGCAATCGCTATTCAGAGTCCAAGAAGAAAGCTGTAAACTGTCCTATGCAAGCACGAAAAATGCACATTTTGAATCGATTGTGATGTGGTTGCAACGATTGCTTGCAAATGACAGTTTACAGCTTTCTTCTCGGACTCTGAATAGCGATTGCAACGTACAGCGCCACCTGTCGGCAAGATTTGTGACTAATTTTGAAACTTCTGTATGAGATTTACTGCTCTCAGACTAAGCATTCCACCGGTTTCAATTTTCTATCGATCTCCGTTGCCGAGTTATTTAATTTTAAAATCAGGGAGTCCTTTGTTGGACACCCTGTAGCTTTTTTAGTTTTTGAGATATTTGGTCTCAACGTGGATGAATTTTTTAAAAAAATCTTTGGTTGTAATCCAGTCAACTAAGGGCTTAAAAAATATTAAATCGTGTAGTTTTGAAAGTTGGTACACATGCTCGCGAAGGGCTCCTGTTGAACATACTAAAAATACCTGGCCTGGGATCTTGGATTCCATCCCCTCTTTTCGTTGTTTTAGAATATCTTGAAAGTAATTATTAATGAACGAACATAACTTACCTATCATTAGTCTTCGGATACGCAATTTTCGAATATTTGATCAAAAGTTAATGCGCTATTATTATAGCGTTTTCACATTTATAAGCTATATAAATAGCAACAACTATCAGTAAAGGATTTTGACAATTTATTTCATAAGGATAAAATTGCATTTAGTATTACTGCTCATAAATACAAACTAGGCCGATTGAATATTCTTTACAAACAACATTTATAAAATGGACTAAATTCATTTAATTCAAAATTCTGTTTGATTTTTTTCCAATTTCCTGATTGGACAATTGAAAAAGCACAATATTATATTAAATTTAAAATTGTTGCTTTGAACAGATTCAAAAACTACATTTTTTAACCTAACAAATTTTACCCTCAACTGGGAAGGTGAGGTCTTACAGACCGCTAAGGATAGTTTATCCATCACCCCTACTCTATTTTTATTTCAATTGAATGAATTCGACCTGCAGCTTGTCATTTTGTGGTCTCGAATACACGTGTATATTTTCTTGAAGTTTCGGCGCCTGCTTTTTTTTATATTCCAGTTATGACCGCACCTAACTGATAGTGTTCCAATATTGCGAAAGCACAGAAACTTAGTCCTCGGAATATCATCCAATCTTCTGATTCTCGGTATGATGCATAATTTCAAGAACTTTTAAATGAAGTAAGAAGTGATTTCAGTGATGAACAGAGGAGGTTTTGATGAAAGTTACCATTGTACTAATTCTGATTTAGCCGAATTTGAATATGGAGAAGATCAACAAGAAACTCAACTTTCTTCATGCAAAAATTATTATTATTGAAACCAAAGGAACTGTTAGAACTCCTGCTCATAATATCATCCGACTTCCAGAATTGATCCATGGCTATTTTCTATAGAATATTGAATATGAGAATTGTAAATTCCTACATTTTGTATAAAAGACATTCTGTACACCCTGTTATGAATAGAAACCCTCGAAAGACAATTAGATATCCCCAAAATAAGAATAAGAATCGAAAATATAAGAATAAATCGAGAAATGCGATTGTAGGAATGAAGCGAATTGTAGGAAGATATACGGAGGTCCTTGAGGGATTGATAATCTTGGAAGACCACCAAGTTGGAGGTGAGAAAATATGCAATTTATGTCCACCAAAGAAGAAATAGAAAAAAATATATTTATACTTATATTGTGAAAAGTGTGTATATTTAGAATGCACTAGAAACTTTTGTTATGTATGTGCGTAAGAATCTGAACTGAAATAATTCCCTGTAAAATTAAATCTCTTTTACCGAATGTCAATTTTTTGACATTTTATTGAATAGTAAATATTAACATTATAATAATTTAGTCATAGATTTATATAACGGAAAAATAGATACCATTTGAATATTAAAGGAAAAAATTGCTTTTTCATGATTTATATTGGTTATACTTTATATTCAGCGAAAAATGTGTGTAGTGAAATAATTTATTTTTCTGCTGTTATTATGTGTGGAAAAATTTAAAAAAAATATTCTTATAGTAAGAGAAGTATCAACAGAATATATAGGCAGAATTTCATACTGGTATTTTTATTAGAAAATTTTATTTGAATTGTTAAATAATGTGGTCTCGTAGACTGCACCTCCCCAGTTAAATTCAAAATTTTCACCTTCCCATTTAAGGGTCAACGAAGAAAGAGACCTTTCAAGGCCTGAAACGTTAAATAAAAAGAAAGAAGAGAATAAACCAAGACGGAAAAAAAGGAATGCGCTGTTTTGAGCCAACAACAATAGTATACTTTTGTCGTAAAAATGAAATCCTTCTCAGACATTGGTTTTTCACGATTGCAGGTCTATGAAAAAAAGAGAAAAAATGAATTTATATTTTGAAATATCTTTGTTTGAAAGCCCCATAGTATGATTTGTAACTCGTCGGGTATCCTATTAAATACAACCCTACCAGAAATATTTTGTAGTTTCAATTCATTTTAACTTCGATACAACTAAAGTATTAGAGAAGGGAAGTTTATTTAAAGCATGTTGGCGAGAACATGTAAAAAAATGTCATGCATGCTCACCTCGATTGGAGGTGAACTAGTTGTTTCAGTAAATTCCAAAAATAAAATTGAACATAAGAAAATTAATAAAATTATTTTCTTAAATACAAACGAATTCTTTCAATATTTAAAAAATATTGTAACAACTATCCCCCATACAGCAATTAAATTGGTATCATTGAAAAATATTTTTATACTCTTTAAAATGGTGTATAAATTATTTTATCAATGCGTTAAATATTCCAGAAGTTATTAGCAAAATGATTAATAACCCCCCCCCGAAAATTGTCTTGCATTTTGTTGTTTATTTAAATAACTTAAGATATATGAAGGCGTGGAAATTGAATGCAAGTCCAGTTCATAAACATTTCTTTATTAAAAACATGAATGAGATGAATAAGATGCACCACACAGGCGCTCACGCAGACACGTACACATACACTAGAACAAAGTTTCGCAGAGGAAGAGAGTTAAATACAAGCGAGCGAAACGACAGCGCCAATCAGCAATGCTGAATCTGCATAAACTGCTATCGTTCGCCAACGCTTGCATCCAATAATATAATTAGTTATGAGAGTTGAAAATAGTACAGTTGTTCTGCTACAATAGTACTGTTCACCGTTTAGAAGAAGTTTTTTTAACAGACAGACACATGTATTTTCTGTTTTATATTTTAGATTTTGATAGTTGTTTATAAATAAATTACGCTACATCTCTTTGATATATACTTAGTTACTGCATAAATGAATTTAGAATGTTAATTTTAACTTAATTTTTCGTGCCTCTTTTTTCCGATAATGTTACTTCCTTTCTTTGCAAAGTGCCAAATGTGGCTCTTATTTCAATAATCCCCAACATACCTATCAATTACAAATCAAACCATAAACTCTCAATTTTTATATCATATAGTAAACATTTTACCATTAATATAAGAAAGCAAGGTTCGTATTGGCTATTTGAAGCATTAATGCCATAAAAAAATCGTCTAAAAATAGACTGTGATTTTTGAAAGGAGAATAATAGCAGTAAAAGTAAAATAAATATACGAAAGCATGAAATTCATTGTGGCAAATGGTAAAATGTATTTATATAACAATATAAATACATTTCGTGTGTTTATCCACAGAAAAAAATTATAATTTCTTCTACATTTTCTTTTTGAAATGTTTCATAATTTCCATGAATTTTACTGTGAATAATTACTGAGCATTAAATGAATTTTACCCTGTTCTTAAATTAAACGAAATTAAATGAATTTCAACTGATCTTCTTTTAAATTTATATTTCAGGAGCTAATGCTATGCAAGCAAAGAGATTATTCAAATTATCAATTTTAATTTGTTCTTAAGAAAACTTATAATTTCACAATTTTTTTTAAAGAGAAATAAGCTCTTAATATATATTTTTTTAAATTTAATGGGGCTAATCCTTTCCAATTTAAATATTTTTATACAATAATTAGAAATGCGCTATTGAAATTCAAATTTTCAAGGTTGTTTGAAGAGTTAGAAAAAGGAATAGTTTTGCATAATTAGTACAAAAAGCTTAGCACAAATCTTTATCACACGTTTTCTTCTCCTTCTTATTAAATTAAATTTATAAAAATTCAATATTTATTAAAATGCAATTTATTAAAACGAAATGCGTATATTTTGCATGAATTGCGTCCTAAAAATTGCATTTAATGACTTTTCTTATGAGGCTGAGATACAAAAAATATGGTATGCTTTTTTTAGTTTATAGTTTAGTATAAAACGTGGTGTAATTTAAGGTAATTATGTGCAGTTTGAAAGACAGTTTCATGTTTAACAAAGTCATCAATTAATTAGAAATTATATGGGTAATAATTTTTCTTACCGTCCAATTCAATTTTAATATCTTATATAAGTTTGTGGTAAAATTCTTTAAAGTAAGCTTCAGAAACTTCCGAGTGGGAAATCACATACTAAATTTTTCTTATAATTACGTATTCATTCCCTTTGTATAAACATTTGAATTTGGATTTTCTTATCATACCACCGAAAACCATTATATACCTATAGAGATCTCAGTTTTTGAGGTATAGATTCTGTTCCACTAAGGAAATAGAATTTGATTCCTGCAGTGAACTAATCTGACACTCATTTAACCCTGCAGGTAACTCTAACACTCAAAATATAATGTATAGTTTATCAATAATAAAAATAAAATAGAAGAATAATCCCCCTGACGAACGAAAATGATCACAGATCTTATGGTCAAAAGATCAGAAAAGTATCGAGAGCCCTTTAATGCTCCCTCTGTTATAAACGAACAATTCTTGATTTCACCAACCTGCAATCTATAGCAGTGGTTTCCAGAGTATACACCTCGGTACCATGGGGAGTCGTAATTTTCTTACAGCGGCGTGGCGAGATATTATAAAGTTTTCAAAATTTTATTTACACTTATTTTCTTTACATACTTCTTATTTGTACGAGGCCAGTTTTTCGGCAATTGATGTGCGTGCGTGTGATAGAATATATAAATTATGCTTGCATCCAAACAAAAAAATACTTTTGGTATAGAATATATCCATTTCTGGCAGAAAATCTCTAAAAAACTCAAATCACGGCTTTAAAATCTAATGTTACATGATTTTTATTTTAATGATTTTAGTGAAATATCACCGAAATATTCCTTGTTTAAATTATAAATTTCTTGTACATAATTGCGTTAGTTATATGGCTTACATTTTGTCATATAAGAGATGCAAACAAGTTTAATGCTTTTAACCAAGGATGTGTGTGTGTGTGTGCGTCTAACGCGTGTTTTAACTGAAGTTTCGATGTGAGCTAATATTAAATTTCAGCTCCCATGTTGAAAGTTGCGCATTTAATATCCTGTCCAAAAAACAGCATATACGTTAATTCAATCGCCGGCAAAAGATCCTCCAACTGGTTTGAAAGTTAAACTTTCGGATCCATCCACTGGTATTATTTTCTTCTTCTTTTGATTACAATTTCAGAATTGCTGGATTCATCTCTCAATAGTCTTTATGTTGTCTCATTGTTCAGCAGCGATCTTATAAATCAGTATATTATTGACTGAAATGTAATTGATTTCAATCTTCATTCTTTTATATTTTAATATAAAATCATCATTCAAAATCTTCATATCAATATTAAAAAATTATGTTTTGTGACATTTTGCGTTTTGTTTGCAGAAAATCATTTTATTCTGAGGAGTAATATTTTTAAACCATATCATTATCAGGGAGAGCATTTGATGAAAATTATTCAATAAAATGTTTTGACTGGAATAATAATCATAAAGGGGAGAAAACGAGAAATTATAAGAATATTACTCAAATAAAATAAATGAGATTATATGAAATTATTGTTTCTGTAATTTCAAAAATAAACTGAATTGAGCTCAAATATAAAAACAATAATTTTCTGGAAAAAATCTCCTTCGATTATAAGAGCCTTTTTTTACATTTTACAAAAAGAAATTTAAAAATAAGCGCGCGTTATCTATATAATTTCCGAAAAAGAATCCGGAATTTCAACATCGCATACGAGAAAGTACCGAATTTCTCAAGAAAAAAAAGTCTGAAGTTTTTGCTTGGTTCATTTAACCTTATTTCTAAGCAGAGCAAAGAAAGAATCAAAACATAAAACGTTGGGTTCCTTCTTTCCCCTCATTCAGTTTGACGAAACTAACTTAATGCTTATCTTTGCAGATTTTCGAAGTCATTTCCAAAGTTATAAGAGCATAAAACCATTAATAAGAGTTAGAAAGGAAAACGAATTTTTTTATAGTTTTATAATAAATTTTTGATGTTAAACTCAATAAATAAATTCTTTACTGTTCTTTCAGAAGTAATCAGTGCCTTTATCTGAAAGTGTTTACTACGCTTTGCAATAAAAACTCATTAGAGACATTTTGCTAATGATTTTAGAAATAAACAAACTATTAAATCTATTTTTTGATTAACATTTTTAAAACAAATTCCTGATAGATTCGTTCAATTGCGCTAAGGTAGAAGAAAAATGTAAGAAATAAAAAGGACGACATTCCACAAAAAGTATTAATTTAGTAGCATAACATTAAATATTTTTTTAAATAAAAATTAGCAAATATTATTATTAATCGTTCTGTAAATAAATAAAATAAATTTGTATCTTGAAATAACTAAAGATGTCACGTGAAAAAGTTTGTCTACATTTAAATGAAGAACATTTAGTACAAAATAATAATTTAAACTGCATTTAGTTATCACGTAGTGTATCATATGATTCATTAGCAATTCATTCCTAAAAGTATTCATTGATTATTTTTTTCTTTCAAAACTTTTTTTTCTTCGTCTAATGTCTTTAAGCGTGTCTAAATAACAGATGAGATGTTACATTATTTCGCCACTTATCTTAGTTATACTTTATTTGTTTCTTATGACATGAATATCTTGTCATAATATTAATGATATTCGTAAAAATAGAAAATACAGATATTTAGGTTCAAAAATTTGTATGTTAGATTATTTTTCATATCACATTTCGTTATTTAATCTTACGAACTAGAATATTTATTATTATTTTTCATTAGACATATCAATGAAATTGGTGATTATCTCAATTATTACTCGGCATTTCGGTTTTTTGCCATAAAGAAATGGTTAATAAATCAGAAATTTTATTTTAATAAAATGTCTACCACAAGACAGTATACAGTGGGTTGCCAATATAACTTGGACACTTTAAAATTTGCTTTTTTTCCGAAAATCTGCATGGATTTTCTTAGAATTTCGAACATGTGAAGATTAGATTTGAACACACATTGTACGGTGAAGATTCGATAACAAGAGTTTTGATTCGATAACGAGGGTTTTTAGGGGACCGACAAGAAAGTGATGAACACCAAAAAAAACCAACTCAACCCGTTTCAAAGAAAGCTGATAATGAGATGAAACTTTCGTCAATGATTATGTCTGATGTGCATAATATTTACATGCATTTTCGTGAACATAGCACAAATATTCGGAAGGATTTAAAGGTTTATTTAATAAATCTAAATTTCCCAGCATGTTTTTGCTTATAAGTTGTAGAGTTTTAAACCAAATTGTATGAACTTACAAAATAAGTGACAATATGTTAGAAAATAACTATATAGGTTTGAAGTAAATACTTTGAATATTAAAGTAAATAAGATTACTTTAATAAATGAATTTCTACTGCGAATGTGTGAAATGTAGCGTAATTTTATTTTCATGACTTAAGAGCCAAATGTATAGGGCAACTTATATAAAAATTCCAATGCAGTACCATTAGTATTCAGAAAGATATCGGCATTGCAACTTGGTGAATTTCGGTGCACTCTAAAGGAAGATAAATGATTAGGGTTCTTGCACAAACTGATATTTTTTTAAACTTGAATCTTTGAACAGTAATATTGAATTTTTTGAAAGTTGAATATCCTGAATACTCATGTATACTTATAAGTTAAATCAATGATTTAAATTACAGTTCAACGATTACTATTCGAAGATTCAAGATTAAAAAATAAAAGTTTGTGCAAGAATCCTCGTCATTAAGCTTCTCTTACCGTATACAGAAATTCACTATGTTGCAATGCTAATATCTTTCTGCATACTAATGGTATTGAACTCGAATTTTCATATAAGTTGCCCTATATATCTGGCCCTTAAGTCATTAAAGTAAAATTAAGCTACATTTTGCACATCCGCAGTAAAAAATCATAAACTAAAAATACTCATATTTCCTTTAATATTCAGAGTATATGCTTCAAAATGTAATACAATGCTTCTCTTACATATTTACACGTATACTGTGAGTTTCTTACAATTTTGTCTAAAACTCTTTAAGTTTTAAGCAAAAAACATAACTAAATATTTTGGAGTTTTTTAAAGAAACCTTTATATCTTCCTAAATATTTGTACTATGTTTAAGAAAATGCATGCAAATATTATGCACATCAAACATAATCACTGATGAAAATCTCATTTCCTCATCAACATTCTTTGAAACGGGATGAGTCCAAATTTGTTTTTGATTTCATCACTTTCTAGTTGGTCCTCTAAATATCTCGTGATCGAATCTTTACTGTAAAATATGAATTAAAGCCTAATCGTTACATGTTCAAAATTCTAAGAAACTCCATGCAGATTTTCGGGAGATATTCGAAAAAATATCTAAATTTTAAAGTGCCCACATTATATTTGCAACCCACTGTACAAATAAAGAAACATTGTTACAAATTGTGCAAAGATAATGACAGTACATAAAAATGCATTACATAATATTATTACACATTTTACACAGTTTGTTTTGAGACATATTAAAATTGAATAATACAAAATTACGTTACGTGACTACCATAAGTCAATGTGAACACCCCTTGTAGCTCGAGCCACATCTGAACGATAGTCAAAATCAATCCACGTATTTACGAACATAGACTGTGTAATAGTGTTATTTACTTGCGTGAATCATACCTTTAACTCTCATATGTTCACCAACAGAGAGGAGTAAAACTTGTACTTGACATATCACCACGAAAAGAAGTCAAAAAGAGTTAAGTATGGAGGAAAAGGTGGCCATAGTACTGGACCATTCTTGATTGCAAAAAACCTTTATGCCGCTTACTAAAATTTACTTAAAACCGCACACTAGTATCAAAATTTTTTGATTATTTAATAAATTTTAAAATGTGTCAAGGACTTTTGTACCACCCTGTGAACATATATATGATATATTATTATTAAACATGAAGTGTAGAGCATCTGAGACAAGGAAAAGACTTTAGTTGATTCAATCTTTTTTTATTCAATCATTGAGGATAATTTAGGTTAGTTTTCAGTAAGTAAAGGAATCAAATTTTTATCTCCATATCCAGAATTAAAGAGGTAACGCGTGAAACGTGTTCTCAGTCTGCATGTCAAAAATCAAAAAGGGGAGATAGGAACACTCAGAAAGTTAAGTACCCAGAGAATTTCTCTGGAAAGACTCGTGACTCGAAATGAAAGTCGAAGTGTGCTTATTGCAATAGAAGTATAAGTAATTAAAAATGAGAAACCTTTAAAAATAGTTAAAGAAAGTTAAAAAAATAAAATTCATATATAGATATATATGTATATATATACAGGTAGAGGGATAAATGTAATCTTAGTGAAACAGCTTTTGTGAATAATTCTACAAGTTAACACCTAATAATGTGGAAATTTAAAATTTATGGTAGGCCATTACATAGCAATGTATTTTTCGTTAGCATCAATTTCATTTCAATGGTCTGAATCTTAATAAATACCATTTTCTGCTTCTCTTAAAGGGGATGTTGCTGATATTGCAGAATATTGGATATTCTTCGGGGGCATACTCTCAACTTTGATCTAGATTATCATGAAGTCAAAGCGAAATAAAATCGGCGTTCACTCCTCGACTTATATTCATAACCTGGGGCGATTTTTGACTTTATGATGACGCATTAAACGTTTTCTTTATGATTTCCAGCTCCTTTTCCTTTTAAGATTAAAAATTTGGAAGATCTAAGCAGTGGTTAATGCTGTAAGACATTTGACAGACATTATTTATAATAATGTCATATCTTTTTTTGAATAATAACACATGGTACGTTTCATTGTCATGAAATCAATAGGTGTGAATTATTCTTATCGAAAAAAATGTTGGCATGGATACATAAGAATTCATAGCTAGTAATTTCTACTAATAATAAAAGAAAATATGTGTGTGTGTTGGCGCTCAACAGGGCAGACCACGGGATCTGGAGCTCCGAAATTTGGCACAAACATACATTGGAGGGTGGGAATGTGCACCTTGGGACCATTTTTTGAAATTGTAATTAGATTTAGTTAATTAAAAAATAAGCAAACTTTTGTCGCTTTTCCTTAAACACTTCCTTAAATATTACAGCATAAAAATCCTTTTCACGCCATCTGAAAGTGCAAAAAATTACATTTTCAATTATATCAATTAAATTGTCGTACAATGTTTTTGATTAATTTTAATAAATTTCTAAAAATATTTTTTAGCATAATTTGCAACAATACTTTCCATTGTTGCAAAGCAATTCAAATCATTTCCGTAGTTTAATCAAGCATTTATTTGCGTGTTTATCTATCATTGTTGAAAGCTAAGTTAATAGCTTAAAAATTAATGCCATGTTTCAATCGGCATATTTCCATTCAGCTAACATGCGGCTGGAAAAAAATGTACCGCGCCATTTTAAAGTTAAAATCAAATACATATTTTTTAAGAAGAATAAGAGTCAAGTTGTTGCCGACAATGCGCAATTTGATGTTGCATGACACAGTCAGTCACTTGACTCTATTAGGGACGTTCATATAGACAACGAACAGAACAAGTGCAAAGCTACTGAAAGAACATGGGTTAAATGTCAATCAAAATTTGATATTTAAAATTGTTAAAGGAATCATGAATTTCAAACTATGAATAAGTGATTTAACTGATATAATATTTCTGGCGAAAAAGCTGGTCGTCGAAGGCGGCTAGAAATAAAAGAGAGTGTATGCATGTTAGCGCTCTGCGGGGAAGACCGCTGCACCTAGAGCTTCGAAATTTTGTACAAACATATTTTGGAGATTGGGAATGTGAACCTTGGAGCAGTTTTTCCGTAATTTTTATTAGAACTTTAACTAATCAAAAATTAAGCGAAATTTCGACGTTTTCCCTTCCAAAACTATTACATTACAAAACTCACTTTCACACCATCTCTTACCATTGATGGGAAACGTTTTCTCTGATTTTAATGAATTTAAAATAATATTTTGAGGTGTAATTTACAATTACACTTTTCATTTTTGCAATTCAAACCATTCATTTTTAAACAAATATTTAATTACGTGTTTCTTTTCCATTGTTGAAAGCTAAGGAATTTACTTCCTTATTTATTTGAACAATTTTGCTATGAAATCTAATCCCCTAACTCTACACGAAGTCCAAAGCTGAAAGATACATCTCCCACACTGGAAAAAAATTCAGATCTTTTTATCAGTTATGTTTTATAACAATTAATATGCAGCTGGAAGCAACATTTACCACGCCATTTTAATATTAAAATCAAATGCGTGTATTGCATGAGGAATATGAAAGTGAAGTTGGAACCGTCAACGTGCTATGAGATGTTACATGACGTGGACTCCATTACGGATGCTCACTTAAACAACGAAGAGAACATGTGCAAGGCTACTGAAAGATCACGGGCTTATTGTCTACCAGCATTTAAAGTATAAGATTACTTTCTGAAGAGGACCATATGACATTCAACTAAAATTACATTCCCGCGCAACAAGCTGGTAGCCGAAGACGGCTAGTATATCATAAAATGATATTTTACAATTAATGGATACCTAGTTGAATAATAAGATGCATAATAGTAAGTTAATATAATAAATTGAGCACAAATTCAAAGCAGTGATTTAGAAGCAAATGCATGCTTACATCGCATGCATCAATATTAAAGAAGCTCAGGCTTATCGCTAAAGAAGAGGAACACATATATTCAGAATAGGCGATTTATTTTATCAATAGACAACCAGGGCTATTCCGAAATACAGAAAATAATATGTAATATACCACGTATATTAAATGTTAAATATGGATTGTATATAGTTATGCAACAGGGAACGAACGATGACTTTATTATTTTGGACACACTATGTAAAATATACCTTATATGGATGCAGTTCTTTATACAAAATTGAACTATTCCCAATCTGCTCAGTAACAGAAAACTTTCAATTCAAAAAAATACAGCAATATGATATTTTCATGAGTGCTTTGCTAAACCAAACCTATCTCAAAATAAGCAAAATTATATCTGGTACCCCATTCTAGGACTGCGTCTATCTTTTATCTGATTCTAAGGTTCTAATAAAACCTGAGATAGCGGAATAGAGAAAACACGTGTCAAGAAAAAAATGTTTTTACTATTTGATTCCACGAGTTTATTGCATTTAGACATTCAATGCAGCTTGCCTAGTTTTTGCTCGACTCAGAATGCAAAGAACCATTTAAACTCTAAGAGGAGTTTAAGTTTTCCCTTTCAAATCTCCTCAGACAGAAAAGTTTTCGAAGAAATTACAGAACATTCCAGACAAATTTTATTCTTTTGTCACTACTTCAAAATAATGTTTTTATACTCAAAATTATTTAAATATTTCTGTATTGAAGTTAGATCTTAAGCAGACAGCACAGTCAAACTGTCTAAATGTGTTGTATGTAAAATTTTTTATATTAAATCCTTAAACTTCTTGTGCTGACAAAATGATTTTGTTATTTCCAAAGATTATTGCTCCAGACTTATTTTTCCGAAAATAATGCATGAACTATTTTTAAAATGGCACCATCTTGAAAACTTGCAGACAATAGAAAAAAATTACTCCAGTAAATGAAAAACCAAATTGACAGTATGCGAAAAGCGCAGATTACTATCAATGCTCTCTGTTGAAAAGATTCCTACACGTTCAAATTTCTTTTTAAAAAATAAAGGGCTTAGTTGAATGAAATTTATTTTAAGTATATTTGAAAAAAATGTATTTTAAAAAAATGTTGTTTAATTTCTTAGAACTGTGATAGATAACTATTAATTTGACCTGTGGTTACGGACTTACAAATATCGAACCACTGACAGTTCCGAAGAAAACCAGCGAATTCGAATACAAAATTTCTTCACAAAATACAATGCTTCATAGGAAAAAAGGTTAAAATAACCAACACAATTTCTCATAATTCCAAATTCCTAAAGGCACTTTCAAACTTTCCTAAACACAAAATCTTGATTAATTACCAAATAACATAAATTAAAATACAATCATAAGGAAAAAAAGAAAAAAAAGTTTAAGGTATGTGACTACCCTAAATTCCTCGTTTTACAGAAAATTTTCGAAATTTGTTTTATTTGTTTATTTTGTAGTCCATACATTTAGGTATCTAAAAATGCTTTATTTTTGTTTCTGCTATAATTACAAATAAAGTTATAGCATAAATAATAACCGGAAGTGACAATTCTGATACCGGAAGTGGCAATTAAAAGAGCCTTAAAAATACAAACAATTAGTTTGAACAACTATATTTAAATTCTCAATCAATATATTGTCTAAAAACATAGATTTAAGCTTCCATTTCTTATTTTTATTGTTTTATTGGTTTTGGCGACGCTTTTTTAAAAAAATACAACACAACAGTAATTACAACAATAAAAACTACTTTTTGGCGCTCAAATTGCTGTTTTATAATTTAATTCCATTTATTTTGAACTGTTACCTGTTCTCATGTGTTTTGAAATGTAAATTTATCCATAGATGCTTAAAAATTACATGAAAATTGACAAAAAGCTAATTCAGATATTGAGACGCCACTAACTATCTACTATACAAAATTATTCAGAAAAAAATCTGAAAAGCTGAAAGAACACAAAAGTCGTTTAAAATCAAATAAAAGAGGGTTTGACTTGTAAATATGGCGAGTTTTAAGATTCTAAGATGTGTACAAAATTTTTTGTACTCTATGAAAATCTTTAAAAGCGTTTTCTGAGAAATTGGAATTTTCGATATATTTATACGCGGCAAACATAATTTTGGAAAATGTTTTTAAGATATTAAAATGAAATTTGGCCAAAATGTTTTATTTGTTTCTAGCTATGTTATGAACTAGAATCTAAGCTCTCTGCCTATATTTATTTATTTTAATGACTTTTTAGTGAGAAAAATCGATGATTTTTTTTAAAAAAATTCGAGTTTGTTCGCAAAGTTTGGAATATCTCCAACACCTTTCGAGGTATTAAAAATATCCTAGTTCATAACACAGATAAGCATGTTAGCTATATACTGTGCAAATATTGATGAAATATATTCAATACAACTTCTTATAGGAGGTTTGGCGTAAGTGCAAATTTTCACTAAAATTTTGCTAAAAATTGCCTATAGATTGAAAGTGAATGAAATTTCCGATGAAATTGCATTGGAATTCTCAGTTTTATAACTCATTTTAATTAAAAACATGAATGTTTCATTAAAAATTTAAAAATTTGAAAAAAAGTGCTCCGAAGGTAGTCACATACCTTAAAAATATATACTTCACTAAGACGCTTTCGATTACATTATAAACCTATAAGGCGATGAATCCTGTATATAACTATATATTTAAGACGGAAATTATACAATATATTTGTGTGGGGGGGGACCTCTTTATTTAAAACTGAGACATGTACATCATTAAACTGGAAATTTACAATCTGGCCACTCCGCACAAATAGCGTGGTAGCACTCCACACCATTCCAATTTTCAGCCCATCCATTTAGGTGGGTCATTCATGCAGCGGAACCCACTTCGATATCCGCGTTGAGCCATTCGCGAGATAACCTCTCCCAAGGGTCTACATTTGGTGGCTTTCGCTTCTGTGAGACAGCCTCGCTCCCCCTCCCCTATGGTTGCATTTCGGGTTTTATAGCCCAGCACTCCAAGTAGAATATATACGAACATAAAAATTCAAACTTCTGACCGCACAACGCAATTCTTATCAGAATTTCACATCGACGACGGGTTTTGGAGTAGTGCGACAAAACTCGCATGGAGAAGTCTGACCGTGGCCTGATTACTGCCGAATCTTGTCCAGCTTTACACGATTCCCCAATTATATGATTAATACTTGTTTCTGATGTCTTATCACTTTAAGTTGCCTTGACATTAATTACGCATACATTTAATGAAGAATTCTGCTCGAAAGAAGATATAATATCACTAGAAATTTCTTTGAATTCAATCATGTGCAAATTTGAAAAAAAATATTAAATTATTTGAAACATGGTGAACTTTGAAATGCATGCGAAAACATGCTGAGGAAATTTGTTTTAAATTTAGAAAATGTTGAAGTAATTACTCATTAAAAGTACAATGGTTATCTCAGTTTACAACATCTAAGAAACACGTTTCATTTAAATGTAAAATTACTTTTAAAAACTAATATTTCAATCAGCTGGAGGTGGTTTCGTAAGATGTAAAAATTTCATGTATGATTTTTATGAGGGTGCGCTTTCTGAATTAGAAGAAGATGAAATAACGAAAAAATAAAAAAATTACCTGGAAATATGTCACTGATTACAGACAAAGGGAAAAGAAGAAAACTGCCAGTACATTGTTTGATTACTTATTGAGCTTTGTGAAAGGACTCGCCCAATATGAAGTGAAAAAATCTGAACAAGAGGCTTCTTAAATTACCTATTTTCAGCGTCCAGTCCTACTTTCCATCTTTTACATTGATTCGACATTGGAGATAAAGTGTTTATAATGCAAAATCGCACTCAATGTGGCAAATTATGCTAAGTTGTCCCATCGTTATTTCTATTGTTATGGTGAGAGAGTTATGGGAGGGACCGCCGGATCAGGTGTCGTCGTCGACATCTGATCGAGGCTCAAAATTACGAGATCCTTACCAAAATAGCCCTCCTATTGCCAAAATACCGGAAGTTAGTCTAACTAAACTAGCTACATCAAGAATTTTTTTATCTTTTAATTGGCGTTGTTTTGATGATGTGGAGAGCTGGTAAACAGGGTTAATACATTTCAGCAATGGTCGCGTGTCTACTGATCACAATCAAGGAAAATATCCATTAATTGTCACATGCTTCAATCTAGACACGAACGATACTTTATCTTTGTCACCACTCATACTCCGAAACTCGGAGCCAGAGAAGCTCCCTGTCGGTTGCACGAACGTTTTTTTTATGGTAAAGTCATTCTTGCTTATTGCCAATTCAAGTGTTTCAATGTTACAACCTCATGAAAAAAAGAAAAGCAATTTAGATATTGTCATTAAAATGTAAAAAATCTAATATTCTTCCAAAAGAAAACGTGAAATTCTCATAAATTTGTATACAATGCTGGAATTTTAATATTATTTAGGAGCTATGATCAATGCACACTGAAAGACACAAAGTTCAGAGAACGAACAAAGTAATCTTTTAAAATGGTTTATTCCTTTTCAAGGGATTATAGTTTATGTATTGCGAAAGAAACGCTGTTGCTCGGAACCCTGCTTACTTCCAAGGCACGCTTCTTGTTTAAAGCTTCTAAAATCGAAAGTTATTTTTAGGAAGCAAGGAAAACTTAAAGCCGAGAAACCAGGAACACAGGCGTAGGAATTCCATCAATCTTTGAATCACCCTCACTTTTTTGCTGTTTGTTTAGCGGTGAAGAGATAAACAAACCTGTTCCAAGGCTTTTTAGAAAATATCAAAACGGTAATTTCTAAACTTTCGCAAACAAAACAAGGACGTGATGCATAGTGATTTTTCGTCGATTTTGGAAGAAAAGTAAAATTTAGGAAATAATGTTCCGTTTACGCTTCGCCTTTCGTAAGCGATATAAAAGTGTGTCTGATCATATGGCTGAAGCATAAACTGTGTGATAAGTTTGAATTAAATAATATTTCCTGGATGTGGTGCATCTTAATCTTATCAAATTAGTGCTGAATTCCATCTAGCAACTTTTTCCCTCATCACAACTCACCCTCATAGTTATTTTCAGCACTAATTGATAAGATTTAGATGGATCATTAAATTTATTATTAAAGGAATTTTCCATTTCAAATTTGCCACTTTTTTATCGTTTAAAAATAAATAATATATTTAAAAAATAATGCGCAAATTTCAAATAATTAATGGGAAGATGGGAATGTTCTCTAAATATATGTGAATATTCTATGCCTAATCTCGTTATTTGGCCATTAGATATTGTTTCAAAATGCAAAGTGTTGTCTTTACATAATTCGATGAATGAGTATTTTTGCTTTAAATTAGTTTATGAATTCAGAACATATGAATATGAAGTTTATTTTTAGATATGTTTGCTACTAGTAAAAGTCCAATAAATAGGATCTTGGAGTAATGAAATTAAATCGACAGAATTTTAATTATTTATATAAGTATATGTATGAAAAAATAACACATTTATTCACAAGCAAAACAACAAAGCAAACACAAACAAGAATATATATATAAACGCTGTGTCCCAAAAAAGTGGAACAAGCATTTATTTCCTTAAATATTGCACCTGGACACATACTGCCAATTAGAAAGTTTCATCAAATAAAAAAACCCATCAGTGTTTTCAACTTTGTGTGAAAACGCTGGCTTCTTTGGAAGTTGAAAATAATATATATATTGCAGAAATGCAAATTTATTCAATATAGAAAAACAGCAAAATGCAAATATTTGTCAAGTAGTACATCATCCAATCATCACGGTGTTGAGGAGGTTGGGGCAACAAATATTACGGCAATAAAATATTGAATGGGGTAGCTAGGATAATTATAAAAACACTGAAGCAAGGTAGATGCCCAGAAATAAAATTTAAATTATAATATATATATTGAACAATTAATTAATTCTGGGTACTCAATCATAAACACAATAATAAGCACTCCAAGCTATATTGAAATAATTCACCTACCTTTACTGACCTGAAAACCCTAGCTACTATGAAAAGTCAATTTGCATATAGTGGTAGTACAATACTAGTTGTAAAAAAAATCAGAGAAATTAAAACAGAATCAAAATCTATGAATTTAAATCTTTTTTATTTTAGAATAGTTTAAATTAAATTACTTTAACACTGCCACAAGTTATACATATACAAGATGATGCACATTTTTAGAAAATGTAATAACCAAATTAAAAATATGTAGCTACACATAATACAACGCACTGCAGGCACAAAAAATATATATACTAATAAGGATATTAGGTAGAAACCACAAATTTAAGAAACATCTTGATTCTGCAGAAATGGCGGTACATTTACAGAGCACATCACAGTCTTTGTTTCGCTTGTAAAAAAAACTAACCAAAGCACACGTTGTATGAAAAATTCGGAGAATTTGTAATATCAAAAATTACGTTATCATTCTTGAGGTAATTCAGTCGCATTATTGGTATACTAACAAGTTTCCTTGCACATTTCCATCAACACACTGTTAACGTAAATTTTTGCAGAGCAGGCTATTGAAGAATTATTGCACCCTGATCATCTTTAGTGCAGGGCTTGAATATTCAGAGCACTCTAGCTACTGATTTTTTTTATCGAAAATTTTAGCACCAAAAGCTGTCACAATTGTCTCCAATTTTCATCTGAATAAAGAAAGATGAAAAGAAAAAACTTTTTTCCTTCGATGACACCATTCACTGCATGAAGGTTTTAAATTCGCAGAATCCAGAAGATTTCAAATTTGCAGAATCAAAGCTTACATCATCACACGAAAAAATCTTGTTGAAGAATACAACACTTTCATCATTTTTGCTCCAACGGAAAATAAAACATATATAAAAATGATTGACTCTCTGAAGGCCTAAAGGTCCCCAGAAGCCTTAAAAAGGCCCTGGGACCTGCAGCTGCCAATACCTTCACTCGTTCAGAGAAGCACAAAAAAGAAAGTTCCAATCGTAACGGAAAACGATTCCAGATACAGACGCCCAAAAACTGATAACGCCAAAAACCTACGCGAGCCAAGATGGCGAAGAAATAATCCCGTTGCAAAATTTGAATTTAAAAATTAATAAAGTTGAAACCTTAATGGAAACAACAACAAAAGTAAAGAAAAATACTAATTAAATCGAAAACAAAGTAAATAATTAAGTAAAATTTGGAAATTGAATGAAACGGCTAAAATTAACGTTTGAATTTCAAAATTTGCCAAAGTTGCCACAAGAGATGAAATAAACTTTAATGGCAAATAATTAAAATAATTAAAAATACTGACAAAGCCGAAAAAAATGATGTTGATGCAATATTTGCAATCTAACACACGGAATGAAAATAAATTACCAATCGCGCATACTGTTACACAGTTTCACTGCCATCTAGTTGCAACAATCGACTTGATAAAAGAAATTGGAAGGACAACTTGATAAAATAAAATTTAACATAAAACAGGAATATAGCATAATATCGGACAAGAATATTAAATTATTTGCTCTCAGCTTTGTGCGCATTATTAAGTTTTACCTAATATCAGTTTCGACTCGTCCTTTAGGTCTGTAGAGTTGCAGAACTCTCTAAAATTATTTTTAAATTCGTCTTTTGTTTTTATTCTTATTCGATTACTTCTGCACTCTAAAATTTCGATTATTAACGGAAATAAAAACGGGAAAAGAAGACAGAAAATGAATGAAAAAGTAAGACAGACATAGCATGGGCGGCACACCAAATAGTTTTGGAAAGCACTAAATTTAGCTTTAAGTGACACAATGAACTAAGACGAATAGCTATTTTTTCTGTCTTAGAACTGAGCCATAACTGGATTTTAGGATGCTCCTGTTTCGCGCTAAATACCAACTAATGTTCTTTTTCTCCTCTTTCAATCTCACCCATGGTTCACCTTCGCGCTCTTGACCTTTTCTTCATTGGCTGTTTTAAGGTTTCAGATTCAGTTTCATGTTGCCTCAAGGGGAATTTGAATAGTCCCTACATATTCGATTCCTCTTATTAAAACGGAACTCACCGATGAAAAAGGACTGTAATTATATAAAATACAATCTAGATAATTAGAACTACAAGTTTGAAATAATTGAAGGTAAAGCTATTTTTGAAAAAATTGTATTTCAATTTTATTCTAGTAATATTTTTCTATCACTGCTTGTTTCTGGGAAAATGGGCCTCACTGCTGATATGTCAACAAAAATATTTTTTGAAGATTCACATGATGAACTATTTCTGTAAATACTTCAATTAATGTATTGTAGTTTTTAGATTTAAGAAGAGTTAATAAATACATTGCTATTTCCTGATTCCGCCCTTTAAATATTTTTTAATATGTATATTATCAATAAGCTGTACGTAGAAAGACTAGATCAAACAGCAGGGAGAGGTCCAAAATAGATGTAGTTTTAAATATGCTTTGCGATATGGGTTTCCTAGAAAATTCTTGCATGCTTATTTTGTATGATTTTTATAAGAAATATTTACAACCAATAAATTAACATTTTTTTAATATTTATTCTCAAATTAAGTATTTCGACTTAAATTATCCTTTTTATGATCGTTTATGTTGTATTTTGCAATAAGATTTTATTATTTTATTTCAAATGTAGATGACGCCACTTCTTTAAAGCATTTGATTGCATCTCATAAAAAGTAATTTTTTTTATTTATAGATAATTCTATTTTTTTATTCTAATAGGTTAAATCTCTTTTAAATTTAATATTTATTTTACTTATTTACATCAGTAATAAAACACTTAAATTAAAAATACCATTTTCCTTTCAAATGCGAAACTTTTCTTGGATTATGAGGTCCATTGTTTGGATTATGAATCAGATATAAAAAATAGATAGTAAGATGAAAAGATTACACAAGGAGTTATTTTTACAATTTTTAAACAGAATTTCCTATATTTAATTATGAAAAGTTTGTTTGCATAATAGTTTGTTTATATTAATTTAAAAGACTTGGAATGTATACTGGTTTAACTCTTTAATCCCGAGGATACTTTTTTCTTCTAGTTCCTTTAAAACCGGGACTTGAATTGGGCTCTCCCAACCTGGGGGCCATTTTCCCCACGCCCCACCCTCTGCTGTAACATTCACTTCAGGCGCACTGAAATAGGCTGTGGTTTTCAAGGAAAATTGGACCCCCTATCGCACTTATATCCTAAGCGATCTCAGAACCTCACTTCCCCTGAAAAGAAACAAACCGCCTCAGACAGTCCCTCGTCGCTGTTAAGGGGAAATTTTTAAACCGCCCGGGACCGCCTCGCTGGGTATGAGAGGGTTAATATTTCCTCTATTTTTTATTCGCATATTGAAATAATTTTGGAATATATTCCCCTTTTCTCTTGTCTAATGAATGTCTTCGTGGAAGGTTCGCGCAAGAAATCTAGATAAAAAATACGAACTCGTCCGCAGGCTAGTTAGCCACTTCGGGTGTTGGAATTTCAAATAAGGATAATGTTTTTCAAGTTTGGTTAATTATTAGTGCTAATAGTTTTATCTCACGTTCTTTTGTATCTTGAGTGCATGATTATGAAGAGGGTAATTTAACTTAATCCTATTAATTATACATATTGCAAATATAGTGCACGTTTGTGTAAATTACTAACTGCCCCTGATACATCCTGTACCTTCAAGGGGGAGCAAGAAGAAGATAAGAGCAGCAAAAACCGATAAACGGGGTTACGCACTTTTTAGTGGGGGGAGAGAGGTTAAATTGACTCGTGCGTGTGCTAGCGTTTTAGATTTATTTAACGTTATGGCTATGACAGCTTACGAACGTCCGCAGCAGAGAAGAAAAAAAATACAGAAATGGTATAGAGTAAAGGAGATAAGTTCTGTTTTCCTTTTCCTTATTAAAAATGTATTTCTTAAATACAATTTATTTGGACGAAAAAATATTCTTATACTTTGACCATATTTTATATATGTACAAATAGCTAATAAAATAAGGAGAAATTGTCTAATGGTTTGGGGTCGAAAGGACCCCGCGCGTGTGCTAATGTTAAAAAAATGGAAAGGTGTGCTGAAGGTTTAAGAACTAGAATATATAATCATTAAAAGTATTAATAACGACTCACCTCGACTGTTTCGAACGAACAATACTCGATCTAACGATGACTAATCTGCTAAACCTGAAAGTTTAAAGCGGTATATTGTTGTTGAGAGTTTGATGATAAATATCGTAGGCGAATGTTTTGAACTGTGTTTGAAATAAATTTCACTCTACTCTTTGCATGGCAATGGAAAACAACGATATCATTTTTAACAGGATATTATATTTCATTGCTGGAATTTAGAGCAAAACTTTTAAATGTGATTTAACTCTGGAAAACTGTTCTATGACAATAGTTTAAATTATTAGTTATATTCATATATAAGCAATTTTCAAAATATAGAACTTTTCTACATCATCAAACATAAAATATAATTGTTCGAGGAGAACTTCCTGAAGAGACATAAAACTGAATCAGAATACTATGTTTAATTTGTAATTAAATGCTTCATCATGTATAATTTTTCCAATTTAGGCGGTAATTTGGAAAAATATATAGAAAGTAAACAATTTTATGCAAAAATAATAATTTAATTTGAAAAACATTGATCACGATTCATGGATTTTTGTTTTCATTACATTGAAGCATTAATAGGAAACAATCCAGATTACCTTTTCCTCCTAGAAATGTGGAAGTCTTGTCGACTTTAAATTCCAGTTTTTGATTGCAATAATTTTTTAAACCATTTGCAAGTTAACCTCTAACTTTGTTCCCTTTTAATAGAAAAGATTAGCAAATTTTTCTTCACTTTTGCCACTTCTTGTCCATATTTCACTATATAACGAAGTACATAAAATACACTAATTCAGTTGCTTGGCTTTATAATGCCAAAGGTTTTAATTATAAGAGTCCAGTAAAGGATAAAGTAAAGACTGTATTAATTAATTAACCAACATGTATGTAACTAGCGCATTAAAGGGAGCAGATAAGTAGAAAATGAATTATCTCGTACAATGGAGAAAAATGTGTTTTATAGAATATATTAACTACCGTTTATGAAAGTTAGAAAAAAAATTGTGATAAAAAATATCAATACATTGTGGATCATTAATGCTTTTGATTAGCAACGAGGAATTCTTAAGTACAAAATATGATTTATAAGTTTCACAATTCTGTGCCACTGAACAATCGGTTAAAAATAAATCTATTCATTGGCTTTCATTATTACTTCAATGGGTTTTTAAAAAGTGATATTTTATTAATCATTTTTAACTAAGAAGATCGTGAATGTATTGTTTTAAATCACAGGTGGTATTAATGACCCTAGATAATTCATATTTTTATTCCTCAACTAACTTTTATATAATTCTAAAAGGATGATAATGGTAAATAGAAATATAATAGTTTATTCAGATGCAAACTCTAAAAATTCTATTATAAACATAGAAAATAATAATAGCATTTTCATAATACTCTATCTACATCACTTCATGTTTACGCCATATGAAGAATCTGATGAATAAAACCATATAGATTGAAATCATGTTCATTCGCATTTTTCTTATTAACTCTTAATCTTATAGCTTTAGGAGGAATTCTAGAGAACATGTTTTCAATACTTTCTCAATTCCATTACTTTCTTTATTGATGTCCTTCCGATATGCTTTATTATTTATTTATCTTTCCGATATGCAAATGCTTCTTTTAAAATTTCTAATCTGATCTTATGTACTATATTATAGTTATCTAATTTGCCATTTGTTTCGTAGCTTGTGTTTTATGCCACCATTAATTTCCATTTATTAGTAAGTTATATTTTATGAAGTTCGTTGTTAAATGCAATCAAAATTCACCTTAATTAAAAGCGTTGACATGGGGATTTGGAAGAAGAAATATGAAAGCATTTCCATTGTTTCAAATCAAAAGCATATAAGAAGAGCTTTCCTTTCTGCCATTTATTTATTTACCAGTTCTTCACCCCTATTCTCTTCAAGAAATATAGTTATCAAACATGGACTAATAAAGCAGGATAGTGGATAGAATCTACCTAAAGGGTGACCAAAGACCCCACAAATTACACAGGCGCTAGAAGTAAAAGTAACACTTAAGTGAAAAGGATAAATAAGCTTATAATCAGTTGAAAAAAATAAACGACTTCATCATCTTCATTGTACAAAAAGAAAGGATAGAAGGGTGTTTAAAATTAATACTCTCACGGGGGTACTTTACTTCATCTCCTGGGGTACAGTAATTTTAGATGGCAAGTTACTCCCCACTGATGATAGTACATATTCCTTCGGGAGGGGTCGGCCGTGGACGGTGATGGCTACAAGGATTCCGGCCTCAATACTCGAGGTATTGCATTGACTGCCTTTGAATGTCTCTGAGTTCCAATCCAGGACGGGGAAAACACTGTTAAGGTTATCATTAGTATATATATATATATATATATGAGTGTTTTTTCATTTAAAAGGAATAAACTGTTAAGGTTATGATTAGTATATATATGAGTGTTTTTCTGTTTAAAAGGAATAATTACAAGTAAATAAAAAAATGATTATTTAATATTCATTAAAAATTAACATAAAGATGTTTAATATATTAAAAAACTATTCATTGTTTTCTACATTTCTTATGTCATTAGGCAAAGCCATTTAAAAAAATTAAAAGCACATTCTTACTAGCGCGCTAAAATGTAAAGTTATTTTTAATTAAATTATTTTAGAAATTTTAATTTACTATTTATATTTCTCTATTTAACCCAGATCGTACCAAGTATTGAAAAAATTAAATCTTAAATACTTGTTTCTCTATGCCTTTGTACAGTGTTTTTTTTTAACTGACACTACTCAGGGTCTTCTGTAACTCGATCTGTCAGCTGAAATGCCTCCAAATTTAGTAAGAGGACTAATGACGACATGGGGAAAAATATTCTGTAATAAAAAATATTTCTGAAAGTCGCCTATAGAGGAAAACATGGCGCTGTTGTAGTCTACGCAACTGAGAATTAGATAAATGAATAAAAAAGAAGACATTTCAGTGCAAAACCGTTTTATTACGGCACATAAATTACCCAAAAGGGTTACAGAGATTAAATTACAGTGCAAGTTAGTTCTTTATTCAATAAAATTATTTCCTTGGCGAGGGCATGTGACGACCCTTCAATGCGATTCAATGTGACCCTCCTTCTCGTGGATCACACATTGCATGTTGTAAACAACATTTTCCATGTCCATTCGCCACGGATCTAATCTCATTCGACTTTTTCCTGTGGGGTTATTTGAAGTCAAATGTCTATTTTGGTGGGGTCTCGACGTTGACAACCTTAAAGGATAACATTTTACGTACTGTTCTGAGCATTCTTGATGACATGTTTTATACATTCGGCCGTCGAGAATGTTCTGTTCAGAATGCGATGTGTGGTCCACGAGAAGGGTGGTCACGCTGAAAGAGGTTCATTGTAATTTCATCTCTGTAACCCTTTGGGACAGTTCATTTGCTGTATTAAAGCATTTTTGCACTGAAATTTCTTCTTTGTTATTAATTTGCCTAATTATCAGTTGTGTAGACTTCAACAGCGCCACATTTTCCCCATCTGAGGCTTCCGGAACTAATTTTTCTGTTTATTACAGAATCTTTTTCCCCTTGCTGTCTTTAATCTCCCGACCAAATTTGATGCATTCGAGCTGATAGATTGAGCTGCAGATTGTCCTGAGCAGTGTCAGTTAAAAAAACACCCTGAATACAGATTAAATTTTAAAGAAACTTTAAAAACTTTTATTAGTTTAATCGGTACAGGCTGTCCTAAAAATAGTACAATGATACAATCCACCACCCTTCGTTTTTACTTAGATGGAATGGGAGAAAGTATCTTAAGTTTAGCCTAGAGTTGCGTTTTCTACAGATAGTTGTTTGTTTTGCTACACAGGTTTCTAGCTGGAAACTTTGTCGGTTTTCTGTTTTTTTACAATAATATGTTTATATTTAAGCTTCAGAAAATAAGCATTAATATTTTGAATACCTAGTTTAATTCAAGATGGCTTCCCTGCAATAGAAAGTCCCAAATAGCTAAATGTTATATGTCTTCGAAAATCAAGCAGGCTTAGACTATCATCACTAAATAAGTCCTTGAGCTTCCACGAAGCAATGGATTCTGTTTCAAAAGCATTAATCAATAAAGGCTAGTAACGGTTATTTTTTCTTGAATTGAAGATAAATACGATGCTGCATAATTATCAAAAAGGTCAAATCCTTTTTTTTGTTTAATGTAGATTGCATCCAGATTGTTGCAATTGTTTCCTGCCAAGCGAAAAATTTTCGTGGTATTTTAAAATCCAAATTATTTTTAGAAAAACAGAATTCAAGTATGCGGAAACGGGAAAAACTAGGTCTGCTTCGATGAATTTCAAACTAACTTCATGAGCTGTTGTTTGAGGATAAGTAACTCCAACCCCCCACATGTCTAACACGTGATACATAACTTCCGGACAGACTGTTAGGCACCTACGGTAGTTGTAGAGTAGCAATGTTTGGAATGTAATTGAGAAAGGAAGGATTATCTCCATTACTAACTGATGGGTGATAGGTAGTAGTGGTTTATAACATCGTTCCATTTTTAAAACATTAGTGAGAATTCAAGGAAAAATTACCTTCTAGATAATTTCTTTTGACAATGCTTTTTTCCTGGTATAAAAGTATAGAATATTTCCTCAATAAATTTATATGTATGTTTTTCATGGACCTCAAAACTTTAAAAAACATGCATGTTAAAAATGTGAAAAAAAATTGCAAAAGTCGCTATTAAAAAAATGTAATAAAAACTATCTAACATTCGTTTAAACTTACGACAAAGTCAACTATAGAGCTAAATGACTTAAATGATGAATCGTCTTTAATTTGAATTCAAATATTCAGAAGAATCTATATAAAGGCCACTTATTTGTGCTGTCCTGTTTTCAGAACAATAGGGAAATATGGGTTAAAATACTGTGTATACTTGCTGGTATTTTTATCTAAAATTCATAACCACGTTACGCCATTCGTGTGAAATCAAAATTTATTTGAAAGAATCAATTAAATTACAGTTAAATACTGACAATTTTTAAACAGTGAATTGTTATTGAGAACACAAAACAAAATTTGAAAACTATAAGATATATGAAAGCGAGTGAAAAAGAGATTGCACAATTCCATATTTAAAAGCATGAAACGTCAAATTTTTTAAAAAAGGATGTAAAAATATTAAGAATTTATATATCAAACAGTTATTCTTAAAATACAAGGTAGCAATGATATTCAGACTTTTCTTACATAATTTTCAATAAATACATAATTTTGATTCAAACTTCATTGCTCCATATGCTCATAAGAATGTCCTATACCTTTACAAGAAGAAGAATGCAGTCAAGGACAGAGAGAAATTACATTTTGACACCAAGAATGTTGAAGGAATATAATTAACACTTGTAGACCATGATAAAGTTTTGAATGGTAAGCTCTAAAGTGTCTCCAACAGTAGGTTTAGAGAACAAACGTTTAGTTTTTACGTTAAGCGTAGGTTTAGAGAGGAAACATCTGGAACTCTAGAGGTATTATACCGATCTCCTTCCTCCCCTAGAAGTATTGAGACGATCACCTGTACAATAATAAAACTAGAGCATTGGAAAAGCGAAGAATTTAATCAAACATAAATTAAATATAGAAATTTTGCATTTTGCAGAAGTTTTTAATAAAATCATAAATTATGTTGTAACGCACTTTCGTTAAATGTTACAAGCTAAATAAATCATGTATATTGTTTACTATTTCTGTTGTGTAACTTATTTTTCATAAAAAAATTCAGCTTCAAATGGTAACAAAAAGCAGAATTACTCACATCCTATTTTATATCATTTGAAATCTTTATTGATGATGTAGCATGGTGCAATTTTCAAAACCTTAGAATCTGAGCTGCAGTAATGTAAAATTCTACTTTCATTCCATCATTGATGATCTAGTTCCCCATATCTTCACAGATATTTTCTTCTGATGCTTTGAAATCACTGAAATCAAATTGCTGAAGGAATATTTGACAGCAAGAAAATATTTAGAAGAATTCTTTGGAATACTTAAACATAAGACATAGATGTACTTTCATCATTAGTTTTTATGTTCCATTGTATCCTCAGTCTCAAAAGACTTCTCAAAGCTTAGCGATGAAATATCGAAGAAAATAGGAAGTATTTCATCGAAAGAAGTACATATAAATAGACTGACAGGGTATATATTCTTTAACCTTATTTTCTTCCTCGATATATATAAAAATAATTTTTTAAAGAATAACAAGATTTTATGCATGGAAAGAGAAGTTCCGTATAGGTTCTGATTCGCTCATTTTTCTTGTTTCCTATTTAGTTTACATTAAGTTCGTATGTGAAGGTATTCTTTTAGGTGTCTGTTTATAATCCAATTAAATAATGTTATACTCAGAAGGTATGTCTTGATATGAAGGTATTAATGATAAATCTGTTTCAAAACATAACACAAGAAATATAGTTTTCATGGTGCGTAGAAAATTGCCCAGAAATAAGTGAAATTATACGTGTTTTGGTTTATAGTTATCCTCCAGAAAGATAAGATCTTATCTAAATCATCAGACATGTAAATTTCTCATTTAATTTGAGTTATTGTTTTTATGCAGAAATGACTTATTCCATTACCGACTTTTATTTTTTTCTGTGCAAAAAGTAGCAATAATCGGGTGATTTGTTATCCATTATATATAGAGATTTTTATAATTTCTGTCTCGATATCTGCCTTAACAGGGTTGTTGTTATTAGCAGGTGTTTAAGCCGTTGGTCGATGTAATGATTTCAACTTGCGTAAGTTAAAAATCGAAAATAAATAATTTTGTGGGGAGGTCGTAAACAGTCACGAAATGAAGCAATCACTTGAGAAGAAATTTTTCTTCTCTCCAGAGTCAAGAGAAGGCGCCAATCCTCGACAATACTTTTGCCAACACTGAGGCTGTCAAGTAGATCCCTCAACGCCCGCTGGTTTGCTCTTCGATGCCTGAGGATGTTGTGAGTACATAATAAAGGCGGATGAACTTTAATAAAATTTGACCTTTGTTCTGAAGCGTATCTTTAAAGCTTGTACCATTAAAAGATCAACCTACGACCTCCCACATTGGTAGAATCGGTTCCTGAAACTGATATTCTGTCACCAGGACAACGTTTTTAGCTCTTCACTTAGAGAGTTTAAGACATTTGTAAAGGTTGGGATAGCTGCGAAACATTCTGTCTAAATTTTTTTGGTTTTGTTGTATGAAGACAATTGTCAAATAATCTCCACATCGGAGATAATTTATAAAATTCCTTAGAATTACATTTTTAATAGCTTTAATAAATGATTTATAGCTTTTAAGTTTCAAAATTAAATCCCATATCGTATACGTGGAATTAAAAGGAAATTTAACATCAGTTCTAATTTTTGTACATTCCGTCAACGGAGTATCCGAATGCTGTTTGCATATCCGTTGCTAATTATTGCAGATGGAAAACAAAATTTTCTGTCGTCCAAGAAAAATAACTCCGAATGTGAAATGTTAATTATGTCTTATAAATTTAATTCGGTTTTAACAATCGCAGATTTTTTTTAAATCAAGAACATTTGGATTTTGAATTGCGTAAAAAATTCCATTCCATTAATTATCCTTATTTTGCAATGAAGTTGTTTACAGCATTAATGAATTTAATCCCACCATTAAAAGAAGTGTTTTAATCTGTTTGCGTTGGTTTTATAGTTTAATAAATGAATGTACTCGAGAAAATCCTTGAAGTTTTTATGCGTTTTAATCTCTCTACATAATAAATATACAGAATGTCCTAAGTGTTATGCGAAAAGGAAGAAAAACAAAAGGCTTATATTATGTAACTAGTGATAATCTTCGTTATAGCAAAAAGCGAATATTTATTTCAGTTTGTATGAGGTAATAAAAGTGTTTCTGTATTTTAAAGGGTGTCCTTGAAAAGAGCATTAAGCTTCGCACAGTTCTTGTTCTGCACGCATTTTCACATTCATTTTTATTCCATGTATTTCTCTTTCTTCTTTAAAAAAATGTAAGAAATGTGATATTATGTCGGCATTTAGGTCATATTTCTGAAATTTATATTAGTGAATGTTTTTTTTACATAATCATTTACTTTGTTTTGCATTCGATCCTTTTCATTCATATGGAAGAAGATTTAGAAGACTTTGTTTCCGTCGAGAGTTCCTGCTTTCTACCATGTAGAACTATTGTACACAGAATGATATTACATTCAGTTGCGTGAATATTTATATATTTCAAAATCATTAGAAATATTATTTTAAAAGTGTTACATGAAATGAAAACTAAATGTTTGGGCTTATGTATTTGTTTCCGAAGTATTAACGCTAGCCTTAGTTATTAGTACACTCTAAGATTGCTGAAATCTAGGACTAATGGCTTTTACAACACTTGTTTTCTCATTATTCCTGAATAGTAATTACGCCAGTGAGATAAAAAATTACATTATGCAGAAGATCTTCTGAAACTCTTATGAATTTAACCTAGAACACATGAAAAATAATTCAATACAAAAGTACACCTTTATGAAGAAATTTTGCAAATTAAGTAATACAAGTAACTATATTCAATGTTATTTTATTGACTTTCAATGCCAAAATTTTGCTGAGAACAAAGATATGAAGTATGAAATTTTCAACTTAGATATAATTTAATTTTTCCTTCAAACGGGAGAAATGTAAAATTTAGAATGAGAATTAAATGACTCGACATATAAATTAAAAAAATGTTCCTTGCGAATGCCTTTCTTCTGAATAAAATCCCAGGTCGACTCTTATTCTGGAAAATGTGAAATGGGAAAACGATGCTTGAAAAGAAATAATATATTCATATAAGAAAGAAATTCTTTTTCGAAAGATAAGAATCATGTAGAATAGAAAATAATGATGCTTGAAAATAGATGTTTTTTATTTTTGATAATGCATTTTTGATACTCATGCACGGCTACTGTAGTACTGAAAATACTAATGAATTTTCAGTACTAATATATTGCATGGTTATTTTTTTATTGTTAGATTAATTAGGAACACATTATTTTAAAAAAATCAGTAACATTATTTCAAAATGAAATGTCAGGGTGATGCTTTAAATTTTTATGACAGTAAACAAAACATAAATAAGATGTTTGAGGTTTAAAAAATTGTTTAATTCGATTTACGGCATTAAATACTTTTCTATAAACAAATTAAAAATGTCAGAAGTAATTTTTATACTAATTGTTCTCTATGATTCATGTTTGGAACTAATATCTTCATAATTTCATTTATCAGGGAAAAAAATGACGATGAAGAATTTTTTTCTTAATACTATGTTGAGAATGCATGTTTTTCGTGTATTTTTAATACGAAAGAAATCAAGTAAGATAAAATCTTTTCCTATTTGATAACATGTTAATCAGCCTGCGAATCTGATTCTCAACGTTATACAAGAACGTTTTGATCAACAATTTATAATTACTTGACAATCAATTCTTACACATTTTTATGTTATCTTCTTAAATGACTAAAACGAAGTATGTCACATATTTGTCTTAATTTACATTTTTGAAATGATTCTTGTCTATCTTTCTAAATAAAGAAGCTATGGCTTGTATTTACCCTGTTAACACTGATTAAAAATTATTTAGTAGGAAAGTAAAGATTTTACTCATTGAATTATGAGAAAAGGGATTATAGAAGAACAGAAAGGATTCCTAAAGTTTTTGATGATCTGGATTGAAGATTTTTTTTGAAAGAAATGTACATTTTTTTAAACTCAAAATATTTTCTGTTTTATAATTAATGTACAAACATATCAATATTTTGGAAATAAAATCGATGGCGTCCTTGTAAGGAGTAAGAAAATATGATTATAAGGAAAAAATTACAGGCTCCCTGACAATCAACTAAGAGTAACTATACTAGAATGGATCTAATAACCGCAACACTCTCATTAACTCATGTTCGTTTACAAGCCTTGGATGTCTTAAAAGATTGTTAAGATGCAAAAAAGTATTATAACTTTTATTTTTAACATGATAATAATGTACTAACATATAAATATCAATCAAATTCAATATTATGTTTGGCGCATTATACAGGGTGTCCGAATCAAATGTCCCTAATTTGAACAGTCGATTAAAAAAATATATTAGCGATACGTAGTCCATATTAGGCAAAATTTGCTGTTGAATTCTTACATTTTGGCGACAATTTTTATTTTTCGCATATATATGAAAACTGAGGCAGTATGCGTGCAAAATGCAGATTGTACAGAAACTGCCGCGGCGTGTTGCATTTGCTGTGGAGATGTTATCTAGCATCGAAAATGAATACTATTTTCTAAACCCCATCATTTTTTCAGATGAAGCAACATTTCATGTGAGCAACAAAGTGAATATAATCACAACTGCAGAATTTGGGGTTCAGAAAATCCCCATACAGTACACGAAGTGGAAAGAAACAGTCCAAAAACTAATGTGTGGTGCGATCTTCTACATAATACAGTCATAGGACCATTTTTCTTTGCTGAGACTTCTGTGACGGCAAACTTTTACCTGGATATGTTGCAAAGTTACGCAATACCCCAAATGCAGTATTTACAACCCACTGATATGTTCCAACAAGATATTGGGGCACGGACGTTCGAGTATTTTGTTGGAACTGGACTACCTTCTGGATATCCTCAGGGTTACTAAGGGAGCCCACGTGGAAGTGCACTGATTTTTTAATAAAATTTTTGTGAGTACTGTTTCCTAATTTTACATTTTTCTTACGCATTTTAACTTCCTGCCATGTATAGCGACCTCTCCAACTTAGGGACATTTGCTTCGTATACCCTGTATATTGTATTATTTAATCGTGTTGTGTCACTTTTAAAACGATAAAAAAAATACATGTTAAATGGTCATCAAAATATGATGAAAGTTTTTAATATTGTTATAGTTCAGAGATTGTTAAAGTCATACCTTTGAAATCTCGAACCAGAAAGATAATTACTGTTTTGGCTTTCCTTCCTTGAATTATTCAATATAATAAGAAAATATATTACATGCATAAAAATAATTAACACATTATAAAAATCTTCATAGGAAATGCCATAACAAAGAAACAAATAATAGTCTAAATCGCATGCACTTATAAGATAATTGAGAGCTATATTTATTATTCTAGTGATCATTTGTTAGTATAATCTGTCTTTATTAGGGAAAACAAGGAATACTTGACCCCTGTTCAATTTTTATTCTATTTTTTTTACATTTTGATTGTTAGCATTATAAAAAGAAAGAGTGAGAAATGTGCTTATACTAAATTGCTATCTCATTCAGTCATAGAATATTTATATTAAATGAAATCGACTAGGGACAAGCATCCTTAACATTAAGGATACTTGAACATAGGGGTAAGCAGAATCCTGCGTACAAAGAACATTTAGATACTTTTAATAAATTGTATGTACGTGAAATTCAGATATTAGGTTAGAACGACTGAAAGCGTCTTACTTATCAAAATATACTAATTAAACTAATATAAAAATAAGTAGTGTGGCAAATATAAAACGCAAATTAGTCTAGTGAATAAATTAAGTATAGCTATTGTAATAAATTAAATTTGTTTAAAATGAAACAAATAATTAAAATATTGATTTGAAACTGTTGATAAAAATTATTGCAATGGAAATGGGAACCTAGCAACGTCACACGAGCATTGAAGAATTGCCAGTCTTGGGAAATTAGAATAGAACTGAATAGCACCAAAGTGAAAAGACAGGATCTAAAAATTTTGTACAAAACAAGAGAAACTAGAAAAGCTTAATAGGTATACTCGGCATAGGTATACTTAGGTATACTCGGTTCTCCTCTGATTATAATGGAAACAAAAGCAAATGAAGAAAATATATTCTACGAGAAAATTCAAACCAACAAAGAGACGATCTCAACCGAAATGTAGAAACAGTAAATGAAACCAAACGATGACAAACAGACTGAGCAAAAGCTTTATTTAAAAAATAAATGAATAAGAATCGGTTATTTGAAAGTGAAGAAAAAAATGGAATAAATACGTTTCAACTCTTTTTAAAATTCGTATTAAAATAATTCTTTGTATTAATTGAAATTATTACAACAAAATATATTTATTATTTAAACAATTCTTTCCTGATTGGAATAGAAACCCCGTCGAATAGACCGTATGACCAAAAGTCAAATACGGATGTCACACACAAATTTCCGATTTTCCCACAATTTGAGAGCATCAAGTAGGGTTAAGTATGCCTACTCTCCCCTAATATGTAAACAAACACATGTATCATTTTCTAGATATATCCATACTTGTAAATTCTTTTTGAATGATTTTCTTTGAAATAATTAATCCTTATGAATATTCTTTGATTACTATATTTAAACATTAAAATAATTAAAGCAAGGATTATTATTTAAAAAAAATATTTTATAAATTATTTTATATATGATTGTCAAAATCTTAAAATTTTCCCTTAGCATCTTTAAACATATAAATGCATTCTTTTATGCCTATTTCATTCGTATTTCCTTCCAAATATATTCCATAACTAGCAACTTTTACCGACGAACATGATCGCCGAAATTATTTGGTTTTTTTAAAGTTTCTTCTGAATTTATTGTTTCTTTATCATCCTTCCTCTTCCAAGTAAAGCATTTTTAAACGTCAAATTATAATAGACAATCTAGCCATATTTTTGTATAGGATATAGCTGTTCTGTTCACTGTGTTTATACATCTCTAAATGGAGACACACACGCACACAACAAATAAGAGACAATCATAACAGAATTGTAAAAGCAACATAATCAACATAAACATTCATAATACAAAATGTCAAGAAAAAAATCTGCGAGATGAAAATGCCGAGACTTCTTATAGAGAGAAAATAAACAAAAGGGGATATATATATATATATATATATATATAAAAGGGGAAGATAACAATCTGGAAAGATCTTACAAATTACTGTATTTACAATAACTTTATTTTCAATGGGGAAAATATCTTTCAGAAATTAAAAGCATCCCTCAAGGGACCAGTTATTCATCTCTACTTGCCGATTTATTTCTACACTTTTTTGAACGGAATATCGCTATTAATTCGAAATCAGTCTTTAGATTCATTGATGACCTTATTATATTTAACCATAAAGATTTCAATACAGCTAATAATAATCTGTATCCAAATGAGCTTAAATTAATCCAAACCAATAGCTATCAAGAACCAGTTATTTTTCTGGACTTAATCATTGATTGCCAAAATACTTTAAAAATAGATATTTATGACAAAAGAAACGAGTTTAAATTCAATGTCAATAGATATATTTTTTGGAACTCAAATATCTCTTCTAAAATTTACAAAAACACTATCATTAATCAACTCATAAGAATTAACAAACAATGCAGCGATAAAAAATCAATCAAGAAACAAATTCAGCACCTTATAAATAACCTTAAAAGTAATAAAATTCCTACCTCCTTTTACTAACCTTTGATTAATAGCTTTAAGATGTAAGTAAAGTAATGCATATTAGAGCTATGCTGGCGCAGTTCTAATACTGTAGTAGGGTCTCTCAAGCCAAACAGGTCTAATGTGATTACCTCATTGTCCAGGATGCAGAAACATGAGATAAGAACTGAAAGAAAATATATGAGAAAATAATTTACTTTGTGAGAAATTCTCAATACTTTTACAGTTGTGTGATTTCTTACTGGTTGAAAAATGCTCTTGAATAAGTAAATTTGGAAATAAATGTTCATTTAAATTTCATAATTATTTGACACTTTATCGATAACTCATATTTTCATATTCTCAAACATAGCAATATAGAAGTCTTCGTCACATTCAGATTTTCTAACAATTTCCTTCTATTCAATTCATTTGAATGAATCCTATCAAATGTGTTGCAGAGACAGTCGAAAACTTCCCTAGTTATTCTCAGTGCAGTCATAAACACCTGCACGTTATAAACTGTCTCCTTAAAGGGCATACTACCAGAAACTTGTTCAATTAAATTTCAAATGTTAGCTAAAAGTTCGAGCAAGAATTTTAGCATTTCATTCAAATGCAATCAAGTTTATGAAATTCAGATTTCGCATTGTGTTGATTAGTTTATTGCTATGATTCATTTTCTATAGAAATTCAGATGTTCAATAGGCATTCAGAATTCTCAAGAAAATATAATAGTATGTAGGCGATATATCTTTCAATATACAGAACAGAATGAAATATTTATTTTTTTCTTTGATTGGGAGTGGAACTAGTTATCAGAAGATCAGTTAGAATCAGTTGAATAATGACATACAACTTAAATTTCTTATTTTTAATTATAATTATAATCTAATTAGAAAAGAATTTAATTTTATAATCGTACTCAGTCGCATATTCAAATCTTATGTGCTATACTACAGAACTTTAAGAAGTTCGTTGATTTATTCAGCAAACAACATATGAATTAATAATTCTTCAAAAATTTATTTAATCTATATATTTAAAATAATTTGGTGAAAAAACCATCACCGAGTCCCCCAGCCTCAACCACTAGACCAATTTCGACAATTCCTTTTTTATTTGAAAGGTCATGACGTCTAGATATGTCATCAAGGGTCGATTACCCCAACCACCCCACACCATTTTCGAACGAAATTGAAAAAACACTTCTCCTCTCTGCATTGTCTATGGGTAAACCTTGTAGAAATCCCCCAGCCCTAACTACCCGATGGATTTCGACAACTTTTTTTTAATTGAAAGGTTATGAAGTCTAAATATGTTAGAAAGGGTTGCCTGAGGCCCCACACCCCATTATTGATCGAAATCGAAAAACACGTCTCCACCATACATTGTCTACATGTTTTTTTCTATTCCGTTCGAAAATAGGGGTGGTGGGAACAGGTCACACTTGATGACATAAGTAAGCGTCAAAACCTTTCAAATGAAAAAATATTGTCTAAATCCGTCGGGTGGCTGGGGCTGGGGGATTTCTACAAGGTTTAATAATTTAGTAGAAACCTTCACCGAATACGCCAGCCTCAATCACTCAACTGATTTCGACATTTTTTTTTCACTTGAAAGGTTATGACGTCTAGATATGTTATCAAGTGTCGTCTGCACCCACCACTCCCCATTTTCAAACGAAATCGAAAAACCACTTCTCCTCTGTACATTTTCGATGGGTAAACCTTGCAGAAATCCCCCAGCCCCAACCACCCGACAGATTTCGACAATATTTTTTCATTTGAAAGTTTATGATGTCTGGATATGTTATCAAGGGTCGCTTGCCTCCCACCATCCCCATTTTGGATCGAAACCGAAAAAAACATTTCTCCACCATACATTCTCCATATGGTTTTTCGAATTCGTTCGAAAATGGTTTGTGGTGGTGGTGGGGAAAGTGATCCTTGATGACATATTTAGATGTCGTAACCTTTCAAATGAAAAACAAATGTCGAAAACCGTAGGGTGGTTGGAGATGGGGAATTTCTACAAGGTTTACCCATAGGCAATGCACAGATTAGAAGTGTTTTTTCGATTATCCCAGTTCGAAAATGGTGGGTGGTCAGGGCATACGATTCTTGATGACATGTCTACACGTCATAACCTTTCAAATGATAAAAAATTTCGAAATCCTTCAAGTGGTTCGGGCTGGCGAACTGTCTGAAGGTTTTACCATATTAAAAATATAGAAAATATATAATGTATATTTATTTTCTATTTCGTTCGAAAATTGGTGGTCAGGATATGGGACAGAAGACCCTTGATGACATATCTAGACGTAATAAGCTATTTTATGAAATAAAAATTATCGAAATCCGTCCAATGGTTGGGGCCAGCTAAGTGTCTGAAGGTTTTACTATATTATTTTAAATATATTGATCCCAACAGTATTCAAAAATATTGAAAAGTACCTATTGTAGGTGATGAAAACTGTTTATTTAGGGATATATCATTCTGTATTTATGGATCTGAAGACTTTCATGCAGAAATTCGTGAAAACGTTATACAAAACATTACAAATAGATGAGGTTTGTTGAAAGATTTTACAATTTTAAAAGAATCTCTTGTCTGCAAAGAATATGACATCTACCATGGTTTTATGGTCTGTTTCTGCTGATCTTCATGCAGTATTTAAAAATGAAAAAGTAGTGGTTGAGAGCCTCAAAGCAGCGAGGTGGCAGGGGCAGTGTTGAGCAAAGTGGGTGTTGTCAGCGAAGCGACTAATATTGAATTAAAATAATTCGTTAAGCTTATATATTCTCATTTAAGTCACTATTTGCTTACTTTTGTAAGCCTTTGAATGAAATGCGGATCCAATAATTTTTGTTTTTGATTCATATATTTTAAGAAAGACAGAACTTAATGTGTAGCTTTCATAAACTTTATAAGCGTTCGGTTATAACAAAATAATTCAAATAAAGTTACAAAAATTAATTTAAACTGGCTTTACAATGCAGAAATTTTGATAAGGTTTGATTGAATCCCAAGGAAATATTACACAATATGTTTTGAAATAACCACTAAAGAACAACTAGGTTTCAATATAAAGAGCAACTAATTCAAACATTCCTCAGAAGGGCGTAAAAATAACAAAAACAACAGAAATTGCTCATTCTTATGCTATGTACCTACAGATAACTAGTTTTGCAAGTTGTGTACATGTGGCATGTACTGGTCTTGAAAAGTATGACAATAAGGCAATAGAAATCGAAACAATCTAAATCATATAATAGATATATAATAATCTGAATATTTCTATCTATACGTAACACGCCATTCGCCACATGAATCAAATACGATTCATGCCTATTATTTAATTAGATGACCCCTTCTCTACTGTAGTTAAGAGATATAAGAAAAGGGGTAATCTATTTAGATAGATGTTTCGAATTTCAGACGTGAGTAGTGGCGGCTAACGTGTTAAAAATGAATTCTATAGTAATATATATTGTATATTTTGAATGTTTTCAAATATGTTACACAAAAAAAGACATAAGTTGACAATGAACGTTGTCATCCATTAAACGGAAAGTATCGACGATGGTGGAAGGTACAGAGACAATAATCAAGAATCTCATTAATGTATCTTCTTTACGTCAAATTGCCGTTTCGGATAATATATAGATCTATAATTCTACATATACTTATCCAGGTCCAAATGTCTCTATTATGTGGTCTTCCACACAAAAAGTGAGATTATTTCTAATACCACGTTTAATTCATATGAATATAGCAATATTTTCTACCTAGAAAAAACATTTTGACTCGTCTGTGCAAGGGAATTGTGCCAATGTGTACTACTCCCAACGGCGATTTTGATCTACTCCGTTATTTCTCGCCTTACAATGATTTATGGCAAAATGAACCAAAACAAAATGTCAACGTGAATACAGACCATACTCTTGAAGACGCAGTTGTATCAGTGCGCCACATACTGCTCCTGTATACAAGAAATACTTCCCTACATATAAGTAGCGTTCTGTGTCGAAGGCCTAAGGAGTTTACATACTTCGACACTCTAAAGCAATTTTCAACTTCTGCTTGTGATGCACTCCTTTCGATAATCTATTTATTCTGC